>JAYMTP010000361.1:0-36023 GCA_036897365.1 Geranium brycei | reverse complement strand
AATCTGCCCATCGACGCCAAAGAACTCTGATTCCCTCTCAATACCGAGCCATCAACCAACCAAAACCGCAACAAACAAATCGCTAGAATTTTCCTGCCATACCTCTGATAAGCCCCGCCTGGATCCACCTGCTCTCACTGCACCGATCTCCACTGATCCTCTCTGCCCAACCACCGCTGGCCCCCACCTGGACCCATCTCCCATCGTAGATAATATTGAAATAATATCCCCTAACTTTATCATCGCAAAATCACCGTCCCTCCAAATCACAGGCCCCACATCCGTATAGTCTCTGTGATTCCGATACCTATCGTAGTCACTCAATCGCAGGCGTCTGTGACCGCCGCGTAACTCGTCAAAACTAGACGAGACAAACCTAACGCAAAGCGTAAGTACAAACCGCAAACCCTAATGTGAGGAAAAATTCAATAGAATTTATTATTAATCAAATATTATGATTTAAGTAACCTTAAGTTATTTCCGGTATACTATGATTTTGATTGGTAATAACCATATTATGAATTACAATTGACTATATTTTTTAAAAATAATTAAATAAAAAACAAATTAATATTTACTGTTCTCAATTTTTAGGATACAATTAAGTTTGAAATTGGACAGGGAAAAGAGCATTTTTATAATTGATAAAATATATTAAATCATCTCCTTAAATATATCACCATTTCCCAATAATGTTATTATATATCAGATACTATAACATCAATTCATCAAATCAAACGAGACTTGACATGACCGTTAATTTCCTTTTCAAGGTTTACTTGTGAATAAAGAAAATTCACAGTGAGCCACAGTTCGACTGTCACAGCGGCACACCCGTAATATCACTCCAAGCGCAGCCCTATTGTGGACAAACCAAAGACCCGACCAAAACGGCAATAAAAACAACGGACGGTACGTTCACTCGCCGTCGAGCGCGTGCAATTGCTTTCCCCAGCGCGAAGTCGGCGATTCCATGACACGCGTTGTGCGTGAGCGTGAGGTTGTTATGGAAAATTAAAAGAAACCAACTAATGGCATGGGGATGGTGAGTCATGTATCATGTATGTACATGATCATGGTCACAAGCATTTACTTATAGATTAAATATTGCCCATTTCCAGTAATTTAATAAATAAAATTGAATAAATTGTCATTACTTTACTCTCCACCATTTTGACCGCTTGAAAAAAGGTGAACGGCTCCGAGAGTGTGAAGAAGAGAAACAGAAGAGAGAGAGCAGAGAGAGGAAGGAGACAGAGAAAGGTACGATTTTTATTATTTTTGTTCTGTGATTTTCGAGGACTGAAATGGGTTTCGGTTGATTATTTAAAATTTGGGATTTTCATTTTATTTAATGATTTAATATCGTGATGGGTCTATGGAGATTTGCGTTGATCGTAGTTGAGAGCTTAAAAATGGGTTTTTTGGTAACATTTTGGGGTGTATTGTGTCTCTCTCTGGACGTCGCTGTTGTTGCAGAGCCGATAAGAACAATATAGCCGATCTTTGTCTGGTTTTGAGAGGAGAAATCGTAGCCATAGATTTCTGATCTCTTGTGTAGCTATATCTATCTGGGTCTCACTCCATTTTTTTGCTCTTTTTTGCTGTTCCTCTGAGTTTTGGTTTGTGATTTTGTTCTGAGAAGGACTGAAGCTGAGGAGGAAGAGAGATTTATGTCGGTTGAGTCTGTTTTGGCTGTGATTGGAGCTCTATTGAAGCTCTGTGTATTCTCTTCTTCTTCTTCAAGCTGTTGTATGCTTCTCTGCTGCTTGTTCCAGCAGAGGTTGAATCTTGCGGGTTCGTCCTCTTCGATGCGTTTGAGGCCAAAAAGGTGAGATGGGTTTTTGGTATTTGTTCCATTTTATGCTTCATTTCATGTTTTATTTTGTGATTTTGGGTGGTTTTGTGATTTTTAAGGTTTTTGTTTTTGCAGGACTTGCTCTGGAATTGAGTGTTTTGGGGGTTTTCACATAAGGAAATTTTGCTACCTGTTCCTGTTCTTGAGAGTGGCTCTTACTTGAAGCACCTTGTGATTTTCAGAGATTTTGGTTTAAAATTTTGGGGTTTTTTGTGGGGTTTTGAGGGGTTTTGGGGTTTTAAAGGTTTTTGGTGATGATGACTGAGCCTGTGGTACTGAAACCTCTCATGAAGAAGGCTAAGAAACAACAAAGAGGAAGCTTGTGTGGAGGTGAGGAGGGGATGGTGAGGACTAGGAGGGTTCGTGTTATCTGTATGGACCCTGATGCAACCGATTACTCCTCGAGCGAGGATGAATCGAAGAGGGGGAGGGTTATGAAGCGGGTTGTTAGGGAGATTTGCATTCCCGTGACTCCTCTGGGGAGTGCTGTTCATGAGACTACCGAGTCTTCTTGCCAAGACAGCAGCAATGGAGTTGGAGTTAGAGTGAGAGCCTCGGATGACAAGGTTGTTGGCTTGTCAGTTAGGACTGTGAAGGCGAGAAGGAGAGGGGCGTCAATGTTCAAGGGTGTCAGGCAGAGGAAATGGGGGAAATGGGCAGCGGAGATCAGAGACCCGTTCAAGAGGGGCACTCGGATTTGGCTGGGCACGTTCGACACCCCCGAGGAGGCTGCTAGGGTTTACGAGGCCAAGAAGCTCGAGTTTGACGCAATGCTGAACAAGAACCATCCGAGCCCGAACCTCCCTGTTGGTTCCGAGGAGGACTCGGGGAGCGTCCTGTCTCACACGTCCCCGTCTTCGGTCCTCGACTTGGAAACCTCTGCGTCCAATGTTGGGATCGCCAGCGCTGCTCCCACCACTGATCAAGAACCCGAACCCGTGCTAGAGCCAGAGCCAGAGCCAATCTTTGATTTGGGCCTTGATGGAAATGCAGGTCAAGAACTCAACTTCAAGGAGTTCGATTCGCTCTTTGTAGATGATTTCGAGTTCCATCTAGATGATTACTGTAACATGGACTTGGATATGGGCGGCGTGGGAGGCGAGAACCCGAGCGAGCTGCCTGATTACGATTTTGACATTGCCAACGAGGATTTCGCGTGCTGGATGAACGGTCCCCTCAACATCCCGTGCAGCTAGTAGTTTCGGGGTAAAAATCACACAAAACGCTATCTTTTTACTATGTTTATTGACTTTATATCATCGTTTAGTTCCGAACCGATGGCCCAAAACCTCAAGAACCTGCAATGAGGAGAGTTGAGGGTTTATTTTGTATGTTGAGAGAGTAAAAATGAGACACAATGTGTAGTGTAGTCCTTTTGGGTTTTCTTGTGCTGTTAGAGCCGTCCAAAGGGACTTCGGTCTTTTGAGTAGCAGAGCTTTGAGAGATTAATCTTGCTGTTATGTATTGTACCTCATGTTTATGTTTGTATTGTATATCTATATATGAAGTTGAAGTTGAGTTATGTTTTAAGGTTTGATTCATGGTTGAGTTATGTTTCAAGGTTTGAGTCATGGTTGATTTGAGGCAGCTAAGTGATGTTGTTCCCTTTTGTTTGTTCATGTTTTGATTTGTAATTTTTTGTGGATCTTGTTGGGTTTGACTGGGGACAGAGCAAGGCATTGCTTCCTGGAATTGCCCTTTATTCTATGTCATTCTTTAATTGATTGGACATAAAATCTTGTGTTGCTTTAATTAAAAGGGTAAAATTTTAAGGTAACGACTTGAAATGTGTTATCATCGAAATATTTGGTTTGATGATCGGAGCTATTGACTTTGTGAATCTTTGGATTGATGATTGGTATTATTGCCTCTCGAAATCTTTGAATCTTTGGATTGATGATTGGTATTATTGCCTCTCGAAATCTTTGGTACTATAATTGAAATTCTCGACTCTCAAAATGTTTGATTTAATAGTCATAAACTATAAACTCGCAGAGTTAATTCGATAATCAAGATTCTTGAATCTTAAAACTTCTATTCAGATTGTTATAATTCTTAACTCGGAGTCCCCGGTTTAATGGACATAATAATTCTTAATTCTCGAAATTCAGCTCTCACAATTTTTGTTCTTATTAAAATGTTTAACTCTCAAATTTGTTAGTACAATGGTTGAAATTCTTAGCTCGAGTTGCTGATATACTGATCATAATTGATAACTCTTGAAATTTTGAGTTTGGTTGTAATTTTTAATTTTCAAAATCTTTTGGTGGAATGATTATAATTTAACTCTTGATTTTTTGTGGACTTTAGCTTCTCGATATTCTATATATAGACTAATATCTAGAGATCTTGTATGACAAATGTATTGAAGGAGAGCAAGAAAATAAGTAAAATTTTGGGAGAAGTAGACATGTCTTTGAAGAGCTTAGCTGTCTTCCATATTTGAGAAACTGAAGAAGAGAAGAGACACAAACACTCGATTCAATATGTGTAATAAATTCAGATGTTATTGAGGTTGTGGTGACTGTGGGACTTGTGTTTGGTGTCTCCTTCTCTTTACCTCCTCACACCTGTTCATTACAAAATATCACCCTCATGCACACCTTCTTGGTCAATGAAATAAGACTTATATTAGTTCGATTCATCAAAAAACTCAAATCGATCGAAAATATATTGGTTGTTTCAATTGATATGTTCATTCATAAATTCTCGATGTAAAATTCATTAACCACCCATCTCACATAAATATTATATTGAGAATCAACGATATGCAGGTTTCTACCTGTGAACCATGAGTTTCTAATTTAATACAAGATGACGTATAAACATGTAAATGAATTATCTCGTACACTTATTACAAATGTAATTGATGACTTAAAATGTTTTTTTGGATATTGAAGTAAACTTAAGGCAACAAATTATTTGTATAAATCTTGATTGAAAAGTACAAAAAAAAATTTAGTGTTAAAATAATTTGAATAAACTTTGGAGAATGAAATTAAACATAATACCTTTTTATCTTTTTACTCAATTAATCTGAAGTTTGAATTATTAAAAATATATTATCAATTTTTATCATATTTTGTGAATAAAAATTAATTTGAATTTTAATATAATATAAAGACATAAATTTAAAGATATATTAGAAAAATGTTCCCCAATAAAGTATTGAGGGCAAAGAGACAACACAAATCATGTGCATATGATTATATAGTCCAAATTCGATGAATCCAAGGAGGTAATGGAAACAAATGATGTGACCAAAATCACCAAACTTGAAAACCAATGGTAATGTAATGTTACTATTGTTAGTCATTGATTTTCAATTTTTTAATAAAATTTCTCATAGTAATTTAATTAAGTTGACTCTTTCTTTCTTTATCGGCTAAAAACAAAATACACATCATGTGTAGCTTTAACCCTCTAGCAAAAAATAAATAAAGAGACACCAAAGTGGTAAGCTACAATAATCCGTTTTATAATGTCATTTCCTATGTGTTGAAATTTGAAAATTGATATAAATGTTGAAAAATGTTTTAAAATTATAAATTTCATATACCATTGAAATTTATTTCATGACATGACATCAAAATTTAATAGTACATTAAAATATTATCAATTTCATTTTTATTGAGTTTTTTTATACATAATAACTCCAAAATATAAGTATGCCCATTTTTTTTTTAAATCATGGTATTAAAGTGAAGTTACTCCAATTTTATTTAAAAATTATGCATCACACCTCCAAATAATAATGATATGGTTTTCGGACATAACTTTAGTGGGCCCCTTTTGAAAAAATCAAGGTATTTAATTTGTACTAGATTTGCTCCAACCCACCAAGTATCTTAGTAGTTGAACACTTTAATAAATACCATCAAGGACACGTGACATTGGCACGTGACTCTTCAATACATTATATAGGACACTAGTTTAATTTAAGACACTCCTAATTATAACATAATTTTATGTCATGCAAGGTTTGCAATTTACATTCTAAACTTCAAAGTAAAATAGTTTACAAGGCTATACTGTTATTAAAATGTTGCAATTTACGTAAATTTGGACGAAAATATTTTTTTACCGACTTGTTTATCAGAGTATTCCTTTCGATGGATACACGAATTTAAATGAAACGACTAAAATATCTCTTTATTGACTGATTTTTCCATAGCAAGACTCTTTGCTTGATACATCATTTTGGAAGAAAATGACAAAAATACCTCTTTATTGACGGGTTATTTCCATAGCAAGACTTGTTGCTTGATACTTGATTTTGGATGAAAATGATGAAAACACCCTTTTACTGGCTGGTTTTCTTAGAGCAAGCCCTTTTGCTGGAAACTCGCAATGCAGTCATCGAACATCTGCTCGAGGGTCTTGAAAGGCGATAACCCAAGCTGAGTGATCTTGGTCGTGTCCATGCTGTGCGGATTGTTATCTCCGTTTTTATCGCTACACCTGCACGAATCAAAGAAACACGATCGAATCAAACATTTTGCATCAAATGGATTAAACTTATTGATTTTGTGGCGTTTTCGGGTGTACCTGTCTTCGAAAGGGTAGGAAGGGTATTTGGATCGGAGCATTGTGATGATCTCTGACCAGTGAGCCACAGAGCCGGAACAAATCAGCCTGCCGGAGGCTCTTGGGTTCTCCATAGCCAAAATGTGAGCAGCGATCACATCGTCTATGTGCACAAACCCGATTGTGGTGTTCGGGTACTCACCTCTCAGGCCTGCAAAATGACAAGTTCAAAACTTGATAAAAAAATAGGTTATGTTCTCATCTATGCCAAGAACTAAAACGATTCATTACATTAGGAGAATTTACTTTGAGAGCCAATAATTGACATTACACAAATTCATGTGTTTTCAGAGCAAAACCTCCTTATGCAAATCTGTATGCTTTGATTATCAGCAACATTGCTTCGAAAGGAAATTGAACCCTACATTACCTGGCATGAACTCATACGATAAGCAAATTCATGTGTTTTTGAAAGAAAAAGCTTGTTGTGCAGTTTTGTACACAATCAAAAGATCGTAGAATCAAATGGGTTGTACTCGAAATCGATCCTTTGGTAATGGCTAAAATGCGCAAAAACTATGAGATTCTTTTGCTTTGAGTACCAATAATGACAATACATGGCATGAAGTCAAACAAGAAGCATCTTGGAAGCAAATTCATGTGTTTTTATAGAGCACAGCAAATGCTAGTTATGCAAATTTCTAAGCTATGACTATCAGCAAAATTGATTTATATCATAGAACTAGTAAAAACCGTACCTTTGGTAATGGACAAAATGAGGAGCAAGGTGCTGGTTGGTTGTGGTGCAAGCAGAGGGCCAACCACAAAAGACGGGTTCACCACAACCAGATCAATCCCGCTTTCCTTGGCAACCTTCCACGCCTCTCCCTCTCCTATGGTCTTGCCGTAAGCATACCATAGCTGCTCCAAAACACACAAACCCGTCGTTGAATCAGCTCAACAATCAAACACTACTGCATTTCAGTCATTACACTCAAATATGTATAATGGAACAAGTTACTTTGTAACGCTTGCAGTACTCAATATCACTCCAATGCGACTCGTTGAGAGGAGACACTTCCTTAACGTCATCTCTGTACCGGATCGAGGAACAAGACGACGTGAGCACAACCCGTTTGAGGCATTTCGATTTCAAGCAAGAGCTGAGCACATTTAGGGTGCCCTTTACACAAGGATCAATCATTGTTGCCTGCAAAAATATTCCCAAATTTGCCGTAAAATTTCTAGTTCTAAATTTAGGGTTGTTGATAGTTCCAGAACCGAACTGACTAGTCCTTATGGTTCTTGAATTTGAGGAACCATATCTGAAACCAAAGATACTTTTTGGGTTGGTTATAATCGAGGCATAGTTCGGTTCTAGTTGGACCGAACCGGTTGGCTTTTGGTCTTTATTTTAGATCCGGTTTATGGGCCCAATTAGACTTATAGAAGTTATTTTTGGACTAATTACTCATTTTTTTCATATAATACTAAGCTATAAACTATGATCACAAGGATACATTAAAAATCGGAAATTATACAATTCAAGCGAAACTTGAAGTTTGTAAATATTAAAAATAGTAACAAAAATAAAACGTTATACTTTATATACCTTTCAGTTCGGTTCTTTTCGTTTAATTATAATTTTGATTCAAAAGAACTAGCTCTGAACTTTATTAAACCGAACTATTATTCATTGTTCTCGATTTTTCAAGTACGGTTTTGATCGTTTCTCGTATCGATTCTAGGTCCAAGATGAACCCTCGCAATTCTAAAATTAAAATCTAATAGACAAATCAAGCAAGAGCTAGTAACATTCAGTGTCCCCTTTGGTTCATACAAAATTTCCCTTATAAATTTCCAGTGTAAACAGTCTTAGTGACCTGTTTGGTAGAAAAGAAAGGAAAAGAAAATTTGCCTGAACATTGTCATCATCGGGCATAAAAACAGGCGATGCAGTATGGAAAACCCCATCAACACCATTGATGGCCTCATCATAGCTTCCATTTTCCAACAAATCAGCTCTGAAGATCTTGAGCCTCTCTTTAGCGCCATCAAAATCCCACAAAAACCCAACCTTACCCACATCATCTATTTTCAGGAAAAAATCGAAACTTTAACCAAATCAATGATTTTTGCGATATGGGTAATGGAGAAAAGAAGAGATTGAGGTGAATCTAACCTGGGTTTCGAACCGTGGCGTGAACAGAGTGACCATTTTGCAGTAAGGTCTTCACCAGGTAAGCTGCTATGAACCCAGTTCCACCAGTTACACAGTACAGTGACATTTGTGGTTGATTTTCTTGCTGGCCAAACAAGATTTTGGTGGAGATGGGGTTTGCTTACAAGTTGCCAATTTGATTGTGTTGGGATTGGTGGAGTTGCAATTTTTTTTATCTGGATAGGACAGTCTCGTTGGCGTCTAAAATGCTTTTGGAATTTGGGTTGTTTAGTCTCTATTGGGTTGTGTGCACTATCAAAACTCCTCAATCTTGAATGCTCATTATTTTGTTATAAATTCACATCACATTCAAATATTTGATGAATTGTTGTGAGACACATGTTATGTGTAGTGTCCACAACCAATTCATGCTTTCCACCTCATGCTTAAGTTATACTATGCTTTTCAAATGACATGTCTGACCAAATTGTTGCATAAAATTGAAGTTTACAATCTAATATCTTCATTTCATATTAGGTTTCATTTTCAATTTCATAATTACGAATGTGAAGTATTATAAGCTATTAAATATGAGTTAGTTTATAAACAGTGAATTAAGCAATTAGAGCATACATTTTTCATGCAATAATAATCTAGAATTGAACCAAACAAACATATTGAAATAAAATATTTTATTTATTCATTAACAGTATAATAATGAAATAGCTTGAACTGAGATTCGGTATCAAACGAATGAACGAGGCAGAAGAGATTTGAAAATATATTATTCTGAATACAAATCATTCAGAAATATATTATTTCCAGATTGCATTTGATTCATAAGTATTTATTTCCAATTACAAGTGATTCAAAAATTAAGATTTTCCGAATCGCAAATTGGAAATTTTGTTGATAATTCTTATGGGTCAAATTTTCTGCAGCATTCGTGTCGCCTATGTCGTGCGGGCGCACACAAGTTCAATCCCGTAGCCCGCTCGTCGACCCAATTATTTGCACCCCCTGCGCGCGAGAGAGAACCTTCACTCTAAGAGCAACTCTAATGGAGGTTGACATTTTGCCATATTTTTGGCAATATGACAACTTTCATCTCCAATGAGGGTTGACATATTTGCACTGCAAATGCAAATTCCCAAATTTAGTATAGAGGGTTGGCATTTTGTCAACTCATTATAGCAAAGTTTGCATAAATTTAATACCTATTATACTAATTTAACAATGACAATGTTGAAAAATGGTAATTATTGATATTTGCATCAAAATTTGACAAATTGGGTTGAAGTTGGATGACAATATAACAACTAAGATTGAGTAATAATTTTTGCATTTTAACAACTCTCATTGGAGTTGCTTTAAGCTTTCTTACAAGTACATGGAAGCATGATACTATGTATATACCTTGTGATAGCCTATTAATCTTTTTCATGTGAAACTTTTAAGAGAACATTAGAAGTGTACACATTTTAAAAAGCACTATAACTCAATTTTTCAATAACACCATTTCAAATGATCATTTTGAGTTTCATTTTCTCATTAACTTCTTGTCCGTTTAGAGCTTGTGATATACCGTTGAAAATATCTCATATTCTAGATCATGTAAACATGTTTCACATTATTTTACGTCGAGTCTAAGCATTCTAAAATCACAGTTCAAGTTGACACAATCACATTTTAACTTGACCATTTATTCACTTTTGTCCAACATAAATAGCAATAATGTAACCTATGAGAATATCGAAAACTCAGTATTTGTGTAACATTTGGCTCTCTATCTTTTTTATATGGACATAAGCAACAATATTAGTGTTGACAAACCACGTAATTCTTTTGTTTTTGTTTTTGTTATTACTTTACTTTAATTTATTATTTATTTTTGCACTTCATCTTGATCGATATAACATGCATTTATAAAATATCAGACAAATTTATTACCATCGAAATTAGGAGGTAATTGCTTATAAGTACACATGTTCAAACATGTTTTTCATCTGGCATGCTTAAAGTTTTATTTTTAAATTTTCTATGTCACTTAAACCAAACGGTTTATTACCGTTCTACACTCTACAACTCTTATGTGAAGTACTGATTTTGCCCGTCTTTTGTTTTTAAATTTTTAAATATGTGCCACTCTCTCCTTTCTATCCACCACCTGCATACGAGGGGAACCTTTCTTCATCAACAGCAATTCCAGGCCCGTTTTGACCCCAAGGACCATTTAAACTAGAAGGCACATCAATGGATGAAACCCTCTCTGAAGGATTGCCCATCGACGGCGATGAATCCGTCTCCTCTCTGCCTCTTTCCCCTTCAGAATCCCTAACCTGAACATCACTGTACTCAGGATAATTGCCCACATATATGGTTTTGTGCATTATGGATTCCTCCGTGACCAGGTCTGCAACTAGTCCGCTATTAATTTTATGATTACGTTTTATAAGTGAAGTCTCAAGTTGAATCTTGATGCATACAATTGCTGATAAAAAATAATTATGATTACATTTCATGCATGGTGCTTGCAATGTTCTTAGTGTGGTTTTGTACGCTTTTTTGAAGTTGCAATTAAGAGAATGACTGATATAAAGACTAAAGAGTGTTTGACTGAGAGGAAAGTCATGTGCAGAGTTCATCATGCAAATCTGGTAAATGCACTTTGCACATGGAATACTACTAGTTGATCTTCTAGTTTTCTAGACTCTTTTTTTCAGAACTTAAAAGCCTTTGATCCTTATTTTGCTTCTGTCCGGCTAGATGTACAAGAGAGAGAGGCGAGGTCCCCGGAAAAATTTCAGTCCGACAAGGAGTTTCTGTCCGACGAAGAAGAGAGGGGGCAAAATCGACATTTAAATTGTTTATGAAAGACTAATATGTCTCTAACCTTTAGCATAAATCACTTATTTAATGGAGGGGCAAAATCATCATTTAACAAAAATATGTTACAGAAGGGTGATAGATTGTTTTGAATAGATAACCTGCTAAATCAGAAAAAGAACTTAAATACATCTAAATGAAAAACAAATTTAAACACATGTACTTAACTGCAATTACCATTGAAATTATATATTACTCACATAACAATATTTTTAAAAATTGATTTTTATGGATTACCATAATTATTCAAATAAAAATTGGAAATTTTCTATTTTTAAAAAATAATTAATATTTAATTAACATTAAAATTTATGACAATTTACTCCGTTATTATTTATTTAACTAATATTTAAATTACACATTAAACTCAAAAAAGCATGGTAATATTTTGAACATGGTAGCTCCACCACCTGTCCCTTTCCCTCCAACATGGTGTGTGAGTGAGCTCAATCCAAATTACACATTAAATTTCATGTTCTTACGTTACATCAGAAAAGAGCCCATACCATGAACACAGCCAGTTAATGTAACAATCACTTGTTGGGGACAAGAAGCCAAGAACAAGAAGTGGAACATGAACAAGAACAGCTCTTGGGTTCATAAAACCATGTCTCTGTTCAGAGACATAGATCTTGGATATTAACCCAACAAAGAGACAAGTTAGTTTTTGTGCTGATTTTTAAGAACCATTCATTTTCTTGAGATCTTGAAATTTCATTTTTTGCGTGTTGAAATACAATGATATGAATTGCAGAGCTTTTCATTAGATGAAGTTCCCTCAAATTCTCGTCCGCAACCCTGTATTAAAATATTAAAACTTCACTTTTTGTGTTAGTGTTAAAAACACATGGGGGTGTGGGGCTCTCCACCCGACGATGTTCCATCTAAAGCATATTCTCAACTTTGTACCAATATTTTTCTTGAAATCTTGAAATTTCACTTCTCATGTCAACATCTCATGTCAAAATACATTTATATTTTCGAATATACTCTCGGTTTGACATGCGCGAGAGTGAGTGTTTATACCCATAAAACACAACGTTATGGAGTGTTGAGTTGACCACCGGATTCATAGATTTTGGATAGTATCTCAACAAAGGGATAATTTAGTTTTTTGTGTTGGCCTATAAAGATCAAGTACCAACCCTTTTCTTTGAGATCTAGAAACTTCACTTTTTGTGTTACATCTCACATCCAAAAAACTTGTATCCATAGACATCTTCTCAATATGATATGTACATGTTGAAAACACATTGGTATGTGATATGGGGCTCTCCATCAAATGACGTTCATTTTGAGGCGTCTTTTCAGCAGCTACTGCATTGATTCTTTTTTCAAGATATTGAAGTTTCACTTTCCGTGCCAACGTCCAACAACAAAAAGACATACAGTCTTAGACATACGAGCAAGCGTGAGTACTTGTTAAAAACCCAAATGAGATGAGATGAGATGTGTGGCTCCCCACCAGACCCCTACATCTTGGATATACCCTCGAGAGGCTAATTTTTATATTGACCATTTTTTCGAGATTTAGAAACTTTACTTTTCGTGTCAACGTCTCACATTAAAAAACTCGAATTCTCAAAATATTTTCTCAGTCTGATATTCACGTGTTGAAATCCCAATGTGATGGGATGTGGGCTCATACCCAAACAATGCCACCCAATAACATCACCACCTCCAAGAGCTATGAACCATTTTAATTGCAAACAAGCCACTGAATTCTTACAATAAACCTAACAAGCTGTGGCAAAAAAGCCTTTGTATCACTGTTGGGTTGCACAATCCAAACCAACTTTATCTGAGGATCACTCTGTCCCATCCCTTGTTCTTCCTCTGCTGCACTTTTTGCACTTAAAACTACATGTCTCATCTCTTGCAGAAGAAGATAAGGAACCTCCCTCCATGATTGGTAATGGGAAGGACTCAAAGGACACTTTCTTGTCTTCCATGTCCACTCCATTTTGTCCCACACTTGCTCTCCTTGTTTCTAGCTCTTCTCTATAAGTATCCATATCAGTACCTGTTGCAGTACAATATAAGCTATATCAGCAAGAGAGTAACATATAGCAGAAATGGATTCAAATGCAAGCTTCATTTGGAACCCTTCAGCTCTCCAACCTGTTTATTACCACCAAACCATAGATCTTGGCCTTAGCCTCAAAACCCATGAACCAGAAGAAGCATATCATCCCTCAGATCATGGTAAGCTACCTTTCCTCACTATCTGTTGTACATTTCAGTAGGTGTTCATTTTGGGTCTGGAACCAGATCCAAACTTGAGAAGAACAATCTGGAACCGAAAAAACTGAGAACCGTGAGTAATGGTTCTACTTTGGTTTTATTTTTTAGAGAACTATTGAATTACGGTTCAGATCTGGTTTTTATATACCAGAACCGCGGTTAAATGGTGAAGAATAGAATCGAGAAGACAGTGCCATGTGTTGCTCTTTCACCCTCCCACCTGCCTGGCCAATGCCCGAGTTGTAAAGTTTTCGATTTTGAATATATGCTCATAACTATATTTTATAGTTTAATATTGTATTGCACATGATAAAATTACTTAATTAGTCCGACAATAACTTTTATAAACCTAATTCGGTCCATAAATCGGGCCCAAAATAGAGAGTCAAGTCCAACCGATTCAGCCCGGTTATAACCGAAGAACCACCCTTGGGCATGGTCGGTTATAATCGACGCGCCATTGCCTTTAGTTCCGGGTATAGTTTCCCAAAATTTGGAACCGTATGGACTGGTTCGGTCCGGTTCCAAAACCATGAATAGCCCTGCATTTCAGCATTTCAATGAGCTATAACTAAAGGGTTTGTGACTTTTTTTGTGTTTGGTGAACTTGTAGAGTGGCATAAGTTGAACCCATATCAGAAATCATCAGCAGAGAGCAGTGGGTACATGAAAAATGGCCTGAAAGAGTGTGAAGAGGAAGGAGAGGGAGTGCAGAGCAAGGAGAGGTGGGGTTATGTGAAGGTCAACATGGATGGAGTTGTGGTTGGGAGGAAAATATGCATACCTCACTATGGTGGCTACTCAAATCTTGCTCATCAACTAGAAGACATGTTTGGTGGGTGTTCCTCACTATTTTGTGCTTATTCATAACCTTAAAAGGCCTTGTGGGTTGTTCATGGTTTGGTTCTTAATCGAACCAAACCAACCATACGTTAATATTTTTAGACCCATCAACAGTCTAAAATATTCTACGTGTCCAAATCGGTTTTCCTCAATTCAATTTAATTTTGAATCGGTCAATTTTCAATTCGAATTGGTTGGTTCTATTTGACCTAGTTTTCATTAATATTTTGTTTCATGGTTTGTTTGTGACATGTTTTATGTTGGTCAATATTTTAAGCACGGTAAAGGTTAATAGTTTAAACCTGTTCAAATCGACCGGTGTTTGATTCAATACATTTTTTTTCTTGTTCTACTGCTCTAAACCGAAACCCAACAGATTCAATTTCAAACAAACTGAATTGAATCGGTTCAATTCAATTCGTTTCTTTCTCGATCCGATCCAATTTTCTCGGTTCGATTTTTAGCAGCCCTACTTGTCGCCAAGTAACAGAACATGCAAAACTGTTTCAGGGATACTATCTGAATCTGGGCTAAGGTTGTTCCAAGCAGGCTCTCAGTTCTCACTATTCTACATGGACAAGGATGAGAAATGGAGGACTGTTGGAGATGTCTCGTGGAGGTATGTTCATTTGCTCTTACAGTAACCTAGTTTCATATTCATGGTTGCTGATCCAAGTTGTTTTCACAGGGACTTCGTAGATTCTGTGAAACGGCTAAGGATTGCGAGAAGGAACTGTTAGGGTTCTTCAGCACTCACCTAATGGATTGCAAGTTTCAGTCACTCTCACTTTTAGAGTTCTCAAGTATTGATTCACAATGCAATGAGTTCAATTTTGTACTAGGAAGGTGTAAGGGAAGCATGTCATGTTGAGACTATAATACATTGTTCTCTAACTAGCAATAACTATTAGAACTTGTCCGAATTTATCATCAACAAGTCCTACTCAGGCAGAAATCAGTAAATCTAACTAAACCATGTTTGGACGGAAATCACAAAGACGAAAAACCATAACACCCATGCTCTCACACGGGTGACTCGTCAAAAATTTGATTATCAAGATAGACAAAACTCATATTTACCAACCAGGCATGTCTTGGATCTCTGAATAAATAACTTTAGTTACCTTTATCTTTTATCGACAATTTTTATATTAAGATTTGAGTTTGACTATATTATAATTGAATACAGTAGGTTCAACCAACCTTTACGTAGAAAGGGGTACGATGTTATCACTTGCAGTTTCATGCTCCAAAACTAAGTTCAATAGCTACTAGAAATTGATTAATTTCATAAACTTGAGTCTATTTGGCTAATCCCACAAAACAATGAAAGCTAGATCAACCATTCAGGTCTCACACAGTCCAATCCAATTTTGAAGCACCATCATCAGAACCAGTCACTTCCATAAACCCACAAAACAGTGACTTTAAACTCAAAATTCCGTACGTAATATTGGTATGTGCTCCAAAATCCCCTTTTACTATGTATCTCATGCAATAGTAAGATAGTCCGAATTAGATGGAAACTTCGTGCCTCCATTCCGATCAAGACAGGAAAGGGATATTTCTGAATATGAAGTGAGACTGAGCCTAAAACACAAAACCCCCTTGTTTGCCAGTGGAGTTAAGTTATTTCTAATTATTTTCAATAGATTGTTGATTAAACGAAAAATGACCCGAATCCAATAAAGACCCAAATTTCTCAAATGAGATCAAGTTGGGCATCGAGTTAAAAACTGAATTGTAAACACAAAACCAACCTTGTTAGTTATCCATGTGTATAAGGTTGTAAACATACCGATACTTTAACAAGCCACTCGAGCTTGACTCGCTAAACATACATTTGATCTCGTTATAATCGACATGAATTCGTACTTAAGCTTTGCCTTGTTTTATGAATGAAAGTTCAAATCCAGCTTGAAAATTTCAAGCTCACTTATATTAAGTAATATACTTTTATTTGATGAATAATTATGGTAAAACCTATACGAGGCGAACCAAATCAAATCCAAAATCAACAAAGTTCATTGGTACATGGGCAGAGCTCGAGCCAAAACAAATATAAGCTCAATTCAGTTCGTCACAACCCTACTTGTGTAGCCCTTGTGTAAAGAAAAAGCCTATTATACCCTTTTCATGTTCATCATTCAATTTCACAAAACCTTATTTCATATCCTGTTTAAACAGTATAAAGTATACACCATATGGGAATGGAGATCTCCATTCTCTTCCCTTGCATTACAAGCAAGTGAAAACCTACTAATCCACAAGCAATTCATGCTCAATACACATTTCACCATCAAGAACAATGAATTAACCTAATCAACAGTTCATTTATATCAACTATAACACAGTTTCTTCAGCACAACAGTTAGTTTTTTTCCAAATACATAACTCTGGGGAAGATCAAAACTTACACAAACCTAACAAAAATCCCCTCAAAAATAAAGTATACAGCCCTAAAATGCTGATCCCCAGGACACGAAAACGAGCTCAAGCTTGTCATGAACACACCCACGCTCGGGTTATAAATAGAGAAACACGAGCAAGCTGAACAATGTAAGCCATGCCCTTGCAGCAATTCTAACTCTATTTTTATGTATTCGCCTCTCACTCACCCTTTATTGTTTCTTTTACGGTTTTATCTAACCACAGGAAAATTACTCGACCAGCACGTGGACAATGGGGTTTTGGGTTTTGACTTGAAGGACAAAGTAGGTTTTATATTAATATCATCTACGACTGAAAAAAAGGAAGTCAGGGTGATTGACCCGAAGCCGTCTCAACCAGTCGTCAGCAGCCAGCAGGAGCGAGTTTGCTAGTTGTCGCTCTTGAACACCAGGTATCCACAAAGACCCTTTGAATTTGTACGAAGCAAGACCAAATACGGGTAATGACGTCCTCGGGATGCCATCCATTTCACTCGGGTATGTCACCATGGGAGGGTGTGAACTCTGAGTACCTACAAGAAACAAACTCGATGAGAGTTTGCATGAGGAATGGTACATAAGACCGCTAATCTAAGCTTCACAATAAGTCCGCTATGAAGTATGAAATGGCATGTTCACAAGCAGAGATCATTGTACTAGCCATAGTGATAAATGGTATGGTTAAAATGTATAAAATCTCAATTATAGACATTGGAAGTTCTTTTTCTTCTTTTACCTCCCATAGGTGTAGAAAGAGAATGGTACGTCAAGAAACAAGCATCTAGATCCTTTAAAGTTGGCCCTGTGGGTATCCTGTAAATTGGATACCTATAAAATTTACACGATATTGTGTAAGCAACACAAACATATGTATTATAAAATGAGAAGCAAATGCAGGGTTAACAAGATCATACCAAGCCACGGAGATCCAACTAGAAGGCAGCAAATCGCAGCTTCTTAGAGTCTTGAGTCCCGGGAACCGGAAGGCAAGATCAGATAGCTATGTGGAAAGAAAAAAAAATCAGGAGGATAACAAAAAAAATAGAAATTATCAAAATAAAGATCATAGTATTGAAAATAAATACTAACCTTGTCCGCTAAAGGTTCCCGGCTAAAAGGAGGGTTGAGTTCAAGATACTCAAAGAGAAGGCGCCCTTTGGAATTCGCAAATTCGCCCTCGTCACTTGAAAAGTCTTCCTCTTTAGGGTGGTCTCTCAAAGATAACCGGTTCATCGCCTGAGGAATCTCGTTTAAGTGTTGACAATGATGATCACTCCATTTCTCGCTTGAGTACTTCGATCCCCTATCGGGTTCAGAATCACTACTACCATCACTACTTGTATCCCTGAAATCACTGTCACTGTCCTCGCCTGGTCGTCTACTGCACAAGAAAGACGATCAACACGTGTCCATTGAAATCAACTAGTTACATTTTGCTTCCAATCACGAATCAAATAATGTGCACAATATATAGGTAGAGAGGCAAAAAGAGAGAGATAATGCTGTCTCATCCTCAATGTCACCATTTAGGCTGAATATGTAAAAGCATGAATTGTTTAACGACACAAATACGGGGTTTTAGAGCAAATCACATATCCTTGACATAATGTTTTAAAAGTAGCCCTACCCTAAACCTGTAGCATATAACAACATATTAATATTAAAAAAACCATATTTTCTAGAGTTCTTCAATTGAATAAGCAAACTTTGCACCGGCTAAACTTTTCTTTATGGTTAGAAACAATAAAGAAAGACCGCTAAAAGGAATAAAACTATAGTGAATCACAAGACAAAACCACAAACTAAGCATGCATATTTTAAATTTAAATTTACTAAAATGGCAACAGTATGATACCTTGGCTTCACAGATGACTTCATAGACTCGCCATATATTTGAATTCCAGACAAGTAAGGAACATAATACTGAACAACACCATCACAATCATTTAAAACCAACGGAACTCCAGCACCATAAGCACTCCACTCTTTAAATGATTCCCATAGATCACCAAGCACAAAATAAGGTTGAAACTCCACGTCACAAGTCCTCACCCCCCTCATTGTCGTCTGCCATCAAATGCAATTGAAATAAACACCTTACTTCCAATGCAATAACCCGTTTACCGTATGAAGTAGAAAATGGTTTTAAACAATGAAAGAACGGAAAATTTTCAAAGAACTTGAAAGCTTTTGGTTAGTTTCTTCGCCTCATTAGGCCTCAACAGAAACCCCTACATAAACATTAAGGCAAAGTGATGACACTGCCATCATAGCATTAATACATTTGCTATACTTCTATAAACCAATCATAAACAGTGTTCTTAAAACCATTTTTTAGAACACAGATCATTACTCCACTGCTCAGAGATTAGTAAATCCATAATATCCCATCCTCACTAAACCAAACACATAATGGTGGATTATAAGTTCATAACTGATAGTGTTAAGCTTCTTTTACAAATATTAAAACTCTAAACACTGAATTTTAAAGAGCTTCAACTATGGAAGGCACAATTAACATTCCCAAGAACACCACATAAAAATAAAAGCCAATTGAACATCAAACAAATTAGTAAATTAAGAACTAAATAGCCAAGAAATGAACTCAATTGAAACAAAACAAAACAAAAACCCAACCTTGGAGAGGTACTGAGCAGGGACAGTGGGCGTGACCGACTCGAGAAGCCTCTCCAGATTGCTCATCGGAGACACCGCCGGTTCAAAGGCCACATGCTTTGATGGGTCACCTGAGACGTCACTCTGAGCTCGCCGGAGCTGATCGGCGTGCCGATTCTGGTGGCTCCGCCGCGCCTTCGCCGAATCGTAGATCCGATCCTCGCCGCCGCGGCTCCTCCCGATCTGCAACCCCGAACCCAACATCCCGATCGCGAATCACCGAGCAACGATTAAATTTCTGAAACCCAGAGACGGAAATGTATCGAGAATCGGTCTGAGATTCCGATTCAAACGATGAGGATGAGAGATCGGTTTAGTCTGAGACTCCGATTTGTGAAATTTTGGAGAAATCGAATCGGGATTTCAAAAACCCTAAAAATGGAATATTTGAACTGGAGACTCAGCGAAATCGATCTAAATGGGTAGGTAGAGACCTCCTTCAGATGGGTAATTTGTGAATTCAGTGTAGAGGAGAGAGAGAGACTCGGGAGCTTGAAAATCGATTTAAAGAGAGCTCCTGAATAAAAAACAAGAACAAATGGGCAATGGCTAGAGGAAGAAGAAGACACTTTTTTTTCAATTTAATTTTTTATTATATACATTTCTGTTTTCCGAATTAAAAATAAATAAAAACATGTTTTTTTGCTGTGAGCACCCTCACTGGAAAGTACAATTATACCCCCGTCCAGAACGAGACACATGGTGGCGGTATCGAAAACGGGAGCGCCCGAACCGCGAAACGGTGTTTAAAATCCAGATTCGGTGGGTCACACGTGTAATCTTGTCGGGAGAGATCGACACGTGTGATGCTGTCGGGGAAGGTCGACACGTGTATGGTTTGGTTTCGGGCAAGGTGCGACGCTGTCCTTTTCTTATCCCATTATTCGAATCGTTTCAACAAAATGAAAAGTCGAATTTAAATATTTATCGTACAATAATTGATTAATTCTCTTAGCATATTTGGGTCACGAGGAGTGACCGACCAATAGGATTTGAGAGAACTTTGGAGACGGATCGCCACGTAGGACAGCGGGGTCCACCTTCGGGTAAGTCTCATCTTCTTCTCCGCTTGAAACGACTGGTCGTTTTGTGTGAAATATGTAGCGTAGAAGAATATACTTTTGAATTGTGGTATAATAAGAAGTTAATAATTGGACCAAATCAAGTATCTATTAAATATGAATAACGTCTAATTATCCTATAATCCATATGAGTGGCTCTTGATTTATTTTTATTAGTTTTAATGTTTCTTCTATCATAATTATTAATGAGCTAACCACTAATGACAAGTCATATCTAAAATATTAAATAATGAATGTGTGAATAAAGAATATAAAGATAACCTAAAAATATACATTAAATATATTATAATTTGAGCCATCAAGGGCTGTTATGTTAAAATGCGAATAGATAGTATCTAAATTGATTTTTTATATTTGAGATGGTGGAATCATAAATCATAATTTTTAATCTTATTGCGTTTTATGAGCAATATTGTCATGTACCAATGATTTATAAGAAAGTATATATTTATTTTATGAAGACCCATGTTCTCTATTTAATTTTCTGAACCAATTATATATAATAATGGTGGATATAAACTTTTCAATTATTTTATCTCCATTCATTCAAGTTGACGTATAATGTTAATAATTAATGCATAAATTATGAAATGGTCGGTACTTTAATTTACATTTAATCGAATCTACTATGCACAAGGACATAAAAGTCGGTCACGTGTTAGAATATAGGTTATAAACAAAATTAAATATTAGAGTGGTCAAAATGATTCATGTCTCTCACATGCATCACCATTATTTCAATTGTCTATATTAATCCTTTTTTGAGTTGAGAAAATAATAAGGATGAAAATATAATTTTGTTACACATCTGAATATTCGGTCTGAATTATTATTTAATTGTTTTTTGCAGTTTACAATATACTTTTTATAAACCAGTTAAAACAATTTAATTTGATAATCTAAAATATTTTGGTTGTATCAAAATTTAAAATTAAATTATTATTTTTATTAAAAATACTCATAGTTTACATGGTTGTTGCAAGTGGCGGAGGTTGAAGGAGGGGACTGGAGACGTTGCGAACGAAGAGAAGCTAGCATGGGCGGAAGTTCTGGGGAGGTTGGCAGGGTACAAGGGACAGGGGAGGTCTGAGACAAGAGGGAATGGGAAGCCGGAGGTGGAATTGGGTTTGGGGGTTCCGAGTTAGGACCAAATCAGTTGCAACAAGTAAGCTATTGATTTAATATTCAATTGAGCATCACTAGCACTGAGATGGAGGAGATGTGTTTTGTCCTCGGTAATACGAAGGAGATCACCTGTCACGGTGGCTTGGTAGAGGGCAAAATATTAGCGAACCTTGTTCACTGGAGGATGAAGGCTTGGTACTGGGAGGGATCATGCATCCTCTGGTGTTGCTGGGCAGACTCGTGTAAGCACATTGAACTAGGAGGTCTCGGTTTCCTTAAGCTATAATATGTTTTCGCGATGCTCTTTTGGGCCAATTGAGAGATTAGATGGATCAGGACTTTCAATCTGGAAAGAGGATTGAGAGGGATTGACCTAGATTGCATAATTATTTGGGGTGTTGTGCTGTAAGATTGTCATGGGATTTCTCCACCAGCCAACTGAGGTACAAGTCGTGGAGTTTACAGAAACAACTTGGTGTTGCGCGTGGAATTGCTTTCGGAGGGGTTCTTGTATGGGGTTTGCGGTGAGTCATAACCCGTTTGAGGTAGAGGCCACGATCTCTCAAGATGCTGATCGGTGGGCAATTAATTAGATTTTGAATAAGAATCGACGTGTTATGCACGTGATTCAATCCTGGTGGTTCCCGAAAGGAAGTTTCTAGTCGTTTGGTCTATTTTGCTTTACTTATTTAAATGTGCTTTGGTCAGTTGCGTTTATAGGGTTAATAGTCTAGCTCTCTTTTCGATTAGATCGGCGTCATGTATGGGGTTTGTCTAACCTGGTTTAACTAACAGTAGTTGGGATCACGATGCGGGGTTTGCCCCACCATATGTTGCTTCGCATGTCCGACGTGAAACCGGGTAAGTTGCTTAATAATATTTCGTGTTTTACCTTAAAAAAATAAAAAAAAAACATCTTGAACTAATTTAATGTAAGGAAACATTTAAAATGTAATATCCTGTCCAAGTCAGTTGATCCGCGACGTGGATAGATCAACTCCTAAAACCATTTGCTGATAAAAAAAACCTCCTAAAACTTAGGTATTATACGATAATATTAACAAATTGCGGAACATGAATAAATTATAAATACGAATGAATTATGAAAATCATAAAGATATATAAACCTTTGCAAATAAATTGATACAAACTCGGGAATAGTCGAGACGTGTTGGACACTTTACTTAAAGTGTATTCGCTCTCTCTCGGGTGTTGGAATCAATGAGCGTACATCTCCTAGGATACAATGACTTCGAACTAGCACCGCACACCAAAGGTCTAGTTCCGGCGAATTTGAACTTGTGTCTTTCTCTATTACCATACTTACGAAGAATATTTAAGACTAAAGAAAGAGAAGAAGAACCAAGAACTCATGTTCTTGGTGTTGAGATGATTTAAAAGAAAAGAAATGTGGAAGAGGGAGAACAAGAATACAATAGTTCTTGATATTTGGATGATTCAAAATCGAAGAGAATGACCATCTATTTATAGTCTTTTACTCTTCAACCAAAAGACATATTGAATCAATGCAAATTAAAAAGTAAAAAATAAAAAGTTGTAACAGTCTTCAAGAGAATCAAATAGACATTATGTGCATTATAGCTCACGAATATGAAATACCCTTTCAATTTCATTCAATTTAAGATTATAATATAATTTTAATTATATTTTTCCAACAAAAACCATAGTACCACTCACTTATAATTGTTAGGGAAAACTCCACTTATCTCTCTCGTATTTTGCACAGTTTTCACTTACCTCCCCCGAAAACAAAATGTGTTATGTGGAGTTTCCGAAGTATACTAACGTTTCACTTAGCCCCAATGGTGTTAGTTTGCTGATGAAAAGTCTAAAATTCCCTCAACTAGCCATTAAATTTTCAAACCTTTGTCATTTATTTCCAAAATTATGTTTTTTTTTTTGAT
Organism: Geranium brycei; assembly: GCA_036897365.1. NCBI lineage: Eukaryota > Viridiplantae > Streptophyta > Magnoliopsida > Geraniales > Geraniaceae > Geranium > Geranium brycei. The sequence continues at coordinate 12,267 of JAYMTP010000361.1, read as the reverse complement.
CAGCAATAATTGAAGACATCCTATACTAGTATGTACCAAGATTCGAACTCAAGATCTCACATGTGTTAAGTGAGCTCCTTACCACTTGGCCCAACTTGTGTTGGTCAAAATTATGTTCATACTTTCAAACATTTATGCAACATATTCACAAATCAGCAACCAAAATATAAGTTTCAACAATAAGATGCAAATCCTAAGTATTAAGACTCAAGTTCACATTCTGAAATTAAAAATTTATTTACCATCAAGTATACAACAAGTAAAAAGCAACATCAATAACTGACTGTGATATCACAAAAATAATACTGAAATGAATGGCAAGAAAGAAACCAAAGAGTAAGTTACCAATACAAATCAATCACCACCATTCTTCCCCATGAGTAATAATTTAACACTCCTAAACAATCACTACAGGTAATAAGCGTACCCACAAAGCCACGTCGCATCCCGAAGACTGAAAACCGTGCTATACTTCAGGGACTCTACAAAACGAATTTTATTTTTGAGGGAGGTAAGTGAAAACCGTGTAAAATACGAGTGAGATAAGTGGATTTTTTCCTAATTGTTATTTTCTAAAATTTTATATTAGTGGAGTACAACACATGGTATTATTCATATGAATTAGAGATAAACATAGTTTATTATATTTAATTTGTTGACTTTAACAACTTATTATATTTATTATAAAAATTAATTTCAAACTCAACTAATTACCTTTTTTACGATTTGCTCTACTGGCTTCAAAATTTTAGATGGATTTCAAAAAATTGTATCAAGTCTGAATTACTCTTTTTTAACACTCAAATTTTTAAATGCTTCTTTTCTAACATCGAACATCATCTTAATTGAAAATCACACCACAACACCACAAGTTTTCGTTTCAATACACAATCTTCAATCATTTTTAATGGGAGTTGTTGAGCTTCCTTGGTTGGTCGACATAGTTAATTGAGATTAAAATAAATTTGTGAAAATAAATATAGTAAAATGTAAAAGTCCACAAATTAAGTATACTCAAACAACCAAAAAAAAAAGAAAAAAAAAAGTATACTCAAACTGGAAGCCTAATTTGTGATTCAAATTTACTTGCTGATCATATGCTATAGTGCCTATCTTAATCAATCTCAGTCTTTAGGTGATCCTTCTTCTAAAAAATAATATTCGGTGATCAAATTAAAAAAAACAACCACTTTGGCCTAAAAGTCCCAACTAACTCAATTAAAGTCATTGCCATAACCATTACCATACATTTTTTTATTTATGGCAAATTCATATTCTTGATCATGCTTACACCAAGAACACAATTGTCCTATCCCTTCAAACAAAACAAGAATAAATATTCAGGATATGGATCTGTCTTCAATTAAAGTTCTTGAGTCCGTGACTCTTCATCTTCTTGATCATTTTCTTCATGTCACAGAAGCAGAATTGAAAAACCCAATTGCTCAAATATCTTTTTAGCACCTGCAATAACAAGATTAATGGAACAATCCATCATTACTCAATCTGCAGACAAGCCAAAACCTGGTACAAAAATCAATCTCTAACTCTTGTTCCCATTTCCCAAAAATTAATGTTCTATGTTACCTCAAGTACTAAGAACAGTACTAAACAAACACATGAGATCATTTTTGAAGTTTTTTAGTCATATGACTTATAATTGACAGGGTCTTCTTTGAGTAGCTCAAGCATTAAAAGCTATGAACAACTTGGTGTACAACTTGCTCTTCCTCTGAGAGAGATTGACACATATGATGTAAGAATTGAATGAAGTAGCTGAACCAAAATGACTCGTCCTTGCCATTTATTTCGCTCGTGCTAGGAAGCGAAAACCAGAGAAACCAAGAAGACTTGACTGGGACTCCACTACACCATTACAAGATTTGATACAATGAATGTGCAAGACACAATAAAACTCAGAAAAATTCTCAGTTCATACAAAGTTGAAAAGAGTACTAATCAAACCAATGTCTGCAATTCAATTCAAAATCCATCTTATTTGATATTAATAAGAGTACTAATCAAACTAATGCTCTGTAATTTAGTATGTGAATGTCAGTCTCATTCAAAATAGTGATGAGATTGGTCAATTCCTGCAACTTTAACATTATTGGCTCATGTTCAAAGAAAGTCAGCTCAAAGTCAACATTCTAATAATGCAGATAAGATGACTAATCTTACCTTCACAATCTTCTTCATCAGCACTTGAAGAAGCTCCCATATGAATCAAAACCCATCTTGCAATCACCTTTTTTTCCTTTCCTTTCTTTTCTTTTCTACCAAACAGCAATTTTGGGTTTCACTGAATACCAAATCCATGTCACTTGATATCATTACTGAGAAAAGCCTAATTGCTTAGCTTCATCATCTTCTTCTTCACCACTTCAATTCTTCACACTAGCAATATCAAAACCCATCAAGCAAATCACCTTTTTCCCCTTTCTTTTCTTTCCTACCAAACAGAAATTATGGGTTTCACTGAACAGCAACTCCAATGCAAAATCCATGTCACCTGATATCATCACTGAGAAAACCCCAATTGCTTAGCTTTACCACCATCATCACCACTTGAACAAGCTTCCAAATGAACCAGAACCCACAATGGGCCCACCTCAGCTCTTGCTTCACCATAACCATCTTCTTCTTCCTCATAGCCACAAGAGGCTCATCTGCTACAGACCCACGTTTCTTATCCTGCAGAAATGACACAAAAAGCTGCGACCATGGCAAAACCGAAATAAAGTTCCCATTTTTCATCACTCACCTTCAACAACCCTTTTGTGGGCACCCAGGTTTTGAGCTCTTCTGCAACGAAAACCGCCAAACGATCCTCAAGCTTCCCGGGAACGACGATTACATAGTCCACGACATTTTCTACGAGAACAAGACGATTAGGGTCTCTAACAAGGCCTTCTCCGATCTGAGCACCTTGTGCCATGCTCCGATCTACAATTTGACCCTTCTGAGTGAAAATTACCAGTTGGGTCCTGAAACCGCCAACGCGAGCTTGCTGTTGAACTGTAGCTCATCGATTTCTGGGGAATTTTCACGGTACAGTGTTGGTTGTGGATCTGGTTCGGTTCTGGCCATGTTCGGGAACGATTCGAGAAGGGTTGGTGACGCGGCGGATCGGTGCAGCCGGTTCGTGGTGGCTCCGGTTGAAGGAGACGGCGGTGGAGAGGCGGCGACGGCGAGGTTGAGGAGTGGGTTTGTGCTGAAATGGGCGGCGAGTGAGTGCAAAGGTTGCGAGGACAGTGGCGGCGAGTGCGGGTTCGATCTCGGGTCGCATCGCTTTCAGTGTTACTGTCCGGATCGGCCTCGCGCCAGGGACTGCTTGTCTGGTGGGTCTCTCCTTCACTTTCTCGAGAAAATGGTAGAAAATTTTGCTGTTTGGGTTCGTATTTTGTCCATTTGTATGGTCTTTGGTGGGTGTGCCCGGAAGGTGTTCGACGAAATGCCCCTTAGAGTGGTACAAGTTAAGTTGTTACAAAATTATGTGACAAAACAATGCATATAGAGTCAAGAACAGCTACAATGTATGGTGAATGATGTTTTGTCTGTGGCTGTTCTGTATGATTGATAACAAGAGCAACAAAAACTTGTTACCTGTGCAAAACCTGCATGAACTTCTTGCTAGGCTCTGTGGGTTAAACTTGGATTTCAGTTCTAGTTTATGTAGATGTCATAGAATTTAGTCCTAAGATTTAAATACAAGGAAAAAATTGTTTGAATATGTTATGAATCAAAATTTCACTGACTGGGATTCTGTCCTGGTTTGGGGGTGTAAAGTGGACCTTGATAATGGCGACTCCTAGATTATGTTACGTTCGAATTTTTAAGATGATAAATTTTTTCGAATTTGATGAGAACTCAGTATCCCTGATCTAACGAGTATTGTCTTTCTCGTTATAACACAAATCATTAACCCTTGTTGAAAACTTGTGTCATATAATTAATTTGATAGCTCTGAAAGTTTTAGCTTCATAAGCCAATAGTCCACCTGATGCTCATGACTTGACTAAGACTTCCTAAGATTTAGATCAGTCATGTGGTTTATTATAGTCCTAAAATGACCTGGAGAAGCATCCTAAAGCATGCACCAACATTCTCCTATTGATATGAACTCTAATTGGTCTCTGAAATGAGCTCATTTGGGTTCATTGTATCTCTTTGGGTTCTTTGAGCCTTGCCTCAGCCTATAAGGTAGAAAATCACATGAAGAGACTAATTCATGACTAGTGGCCAAAGACACCAACGGTTATGGGTGAAGTGGTAAAGATCTCGTGTAATAAGCAAAAGGTCACTGGTTCCAATTAATGGTATTGCTTGATAAGAAGAAGACTAATGGCTAAAGATGCGTGTAAAAAGTTTGTTTATAAAATTGTTGTACCATTGTTTTCTTGGACAAGAGGAAGGCATCATGCATGACTTCTCACTGTTTATGGTTGATTTTTTTTTGTAGGCAAGGGCAGTTTTGGATTGAAGCTACAACTAGGACTAGGTAAGCTACAAAATTATACATTCACACACGTAATGTTGTAGTTTCAAAATCTTGCATCAATCTTGTTTTTTTCTAGTATATGATTCTTGAGTTTTGTTCAGGATTGGGCATTGGATGGGTAGTCCTTGTTGCAGTGTGTCTGTTTTTGTTCATGAGAAGGCGCCACGAGAAACAGAAACATGTTTCCTCAGAGTATATGTTGAGGAACACTTGTTCTGATCCATCAACAGCAGAGCTTGAAGAAGGCACGAAACACAATGGAGTTCATATTTTCTTGTACAGTGAGCTCGAAGAAGCCACCAATTACTTCAAGGAGTCTAATGAGATTGGAGATGGAGGTTTTGGAGCAGTCTATTATGGTAAAGATTGAATCTCTTATAACTCTATGCAATTTCCTGTCAAATGGATTTGTTCGAATATGTCTTGAATCAAGACTAAACTTATTCTAACCGAGGTTAATGGACAACGCTGCCGCTTAAACTCTGGTTTTTTTGTTTGGTTATAGTTTCTCCTTCATTTCTACGTGTTTTTGCATATTGGTCTCTCACGTTATAACAATAGCTAACACATACCATTCTCGAGCAGGCAAGCTCAAGGATGGGCGTGAAGTGGCGGTGAAACGCCTCTACGAGCACAACTACAGACGACTTGAGCAGTTCATCAACGAAATACGAATCCTGGCACGCCTCCGTCACAAGAACCTAGTCTCCCTCTACGGGTGCACTTCTCGCCGCAGCCAGGAGCTCCTCCTTGTCTACGAGTTCATTCCAAATGGAACTCTTGCACACCATCTCCATGGAGAGACAGAGACTGGTTCCTCCATGCCATGGCCTATCCGGATTAACATTGCCATAGAAACAGCCAGTGCCCTAGTTTACCTCCACGCCTCGGACACCATCCACAGAGATGTCAAGACAGACAACATTTTGCTTGACAACAACTTCTCTGTCAAGGTTGCTGATTTTGGGCTCTCCAGGTATAATTTGGGAGATTCTAACATGATTGTCTATGTCAAGATTCGAACTCAGAACCTCACAGTTTAATTGCCTGTCCAGGTTGTTCCCAGTCGATGTCACCCACGTGTCCACGGCTCCACAGGGCACTCCAGGGTATGTTGACCCTGAGTATCACCAGTGTTACCAGTTGACCGACAAGAGCGATGTGTACAGTTTCGGGGTTGTCCTGATCGAGCTCATAACGTCGATGCCCGCGGTGGACATCACCAGGCACAGGCATGAGGTCAACCTGGCGAACCTGGCACTGAGCAGGATCCAGGAGGGGGCCTTCAGTGAGCTGGTGGATCCCAAGCTAGGGTTCGATTCAGACAAGAGCACCAGGACCATGATCCTGCTGGTGGCCGAGCTGGCCTTCAGGTGTCTGCAGCAGGACCAGGATGTGAGGCCCGACATGGAGGAGGTGCTGGAAACTCTCGTGATAATTCGAAGCGGCGGCGGCGGTAGTTCCACTGAATCTGCAATGGTGAGAGACTCGTGCACTGAACTGTCTGATGATGGGTTTAAGACACAAAAGACTGAAATGCCCCCGCGCTCCCCGGGTTCATGCGATGAGATTGAGTTGTTAAAGAATGTGCAGATGGTAACTGCACCAGCTTCACCAAATTCTGTCACATACAGGTGGCCCAGTTCATCTACCATGTGAAAGCTTTGATGATCATATGAAAATTTTGTGGGACTTTAAGGTTCATTTTGTTGTTGTTTTTTTTTCAAAAAATAATGCCATATGACTTGCACATAAAAAAAATCTGAAAAAATAAGAATATTATTATGGAAAAATTATATTTCACTATTTTGTACTATGCATACAAATTATACTAATCTCTATATAATTTAATCAGATAAATTGTAAGCTGAAAATCACCCATATTTATTATCAGAGGAAAATTCAAAGTAATATAAACATTTGATCTCAATCAATCCTTTTCTCATTTTACCAAAAACCATTCAGATTCCTATCTCTTTGCTCCTTTTTTCTAACCCAAAAAACACTCTGAAGAGCTTATGAAGCCAAGTCAACTCAAGTCAAGTCTTTGTTTCTTGTTTTCCAAGTCAACTGCCGTGTAGCATTTGGCAACAACTCAATATATGAAGAAGAAACACACCAGAGACAGATGCACAAGAGAGAACCCATTTTTTAAGTTCCCGTTGGGATCTTTTCTTGTGCAACAAGTAATCTCCATGTCTGTTTTCTCCTTGCTGTGTTTGTTGCTTCTATGCTACCAACTTGTTCATGCTCATTCAGAGGAAGTGAAGCATGGGTGTAAAGAAACCTTCACTTGTGGGAAGTTGGGCAATCTAGGGTACCCCTTCACCAGCCAGGCCTGCCCCCGACCTGACTCGCTGACTGTATCCAACTGTGACGGAAATGATCACCCCAGAATCCAGCTTCAGGCTGGCGGGCGAGAGTTGGGAGTCGAATCCATTTCACAGTCTGATACCATATCCATCAACGACGAATCTCTCAGACAGAGCATGGGCTCGAGAAGTTGCAAGTACTTTCAGGATCTGGATCTCCCCAAAACCCAATTCCTCTCTTTTCGTGTCATGGGCCCTTCCTTGACCATTCTCAAGTGCAATCAAACCTCCACTGTCCCTTTCCACCCCAGTCTTCCACGTGTTGATTGCTCTGAGGCCTCTGGTTATGAGTATTATAGTTATCATCATAGCGAAATCAAGATTGTTCCTTCTCCTCATTGCTCAATCATCGATCTCCCAATCAGCCAAAGTCCACCAGAGGCCAATACTAGTGACTTGTTCAGTCTGGTTTCGTATAAATTCAAACTTCGAGTGGAAATCCACGCTGAATGTGTTTTGTGCCACCACTTGGGAGGCCAATGCGAGCGTGATTCCAAGGGAAGGTTTCATTGTGCTAAAGGAGGTATGCGAATTACACATAATTGCAAAAACTGGTTGTGTAGCTGTATATTTTGTTCTTGTTCTCAGTCAAACCTAACCGAAAATGGGTCACATGTAGATCACACGTGACCTTCAGTTTTTTTCATATTTTCCCCAATTATAAATAATAAGCGTGTAGACCCCGCGTGTTGAACTAACGGTCGAAGGGTGTTTCGACCTAGCTATGTGCTAGAGTTTGATGTCCCACGGTGTCACTGGGAGGCTGGGATGGGTTTGGGCTGGGGGTTGTTTGGTTTTTGGGGGTTTGGGCTTGGTTGGGTTCAGGTGTAGATAGGAAATTCATAAAATAAATAAATAATTGTATACACGTATATTTATTTGTACACAGTAGCGGATCCAAAAAAAATTTATGGGGAAAGGGGCGAAATTTCATATTAAAATTTATTTTTATTAATTAATAAAATAATTACTAAATACATATAACAAAATTTAATTCGAGCTTGATTATTTAGTTAAGTTCAAATTTAACAATCTTGTATATATAAATACGAAGCGAGTCGGTTCATGAGTCTTACAAACTTTAATAGGTTGGGCTCGATTTTTATTCGTTTATCAAATGACCCACCTTTGAGCTCAAGCTCAAAATAAATTTGCATAGAATTCGATAATTAATAAATTATTAAACAAAAATATTATTTAAATAATACAATGATTAGTAAAATATAATTATAATTATGAAAAAATAAATAAAGTGAGAATGAAATATGTTTGAGTTGGAAAGCCCAAACATCATTAAGAAAAATCCACAATTATCTAGTGTTACACAACTTTTGTATATATATATTAAAATTTAAGGGAGGAGGACATATCCAATTTTTGAAAAAAAATTTATACGATTTTTTTCTGAATTTCCAAGCCAAGAGAGGTCAGGTGCCCCCTGTCCGCACCTGGATCCGCCACTGTTTGTGCATGTAATTATTGTTTTTAAGTTAAAGCATATTTTGGATATTTTGATCTATTTTAAAGTGCGTACAGATAAGTTTCCAATAAAATTTTAAAATAAACATATGACATAAACACAACTTGCAAAAACAAAGCATTACAGTTCAGATTTTGCAATTATATATTCCTGAGAATAAACATGTTTATGTATGTATCCATCCATAGTGTAGCTTGTCTTGAAAGTAACTCTAGTACTTCTGTCATGGATGACAAAAAAACTTGAATATAGTAGGATACCATAGATCCATACAAATTTTAGTTAAAAAGTAAAAATAGAAAAACTTTAAGAATATATTTTTGTTTATAAAAATATTTTTTTATTTTAAGGGTAATTTTACTATTTTATATAAAAATCTACGATTTGCAAAAAAATATAAATACAACGACACTTTTTGGTCATTAATAAACAACACACCACTCTTTTGCTCGGACATGAGATGAAATAGCTCAATTTGGTGTGCTGTCATTCTTATAGAATATTAGAATACTTTGAATTCGGCGAGTGCACAGTATCTCCAATCCAATGAAGTAGTGAACGTAATCGCCAAATTCACCCAAACTTGCCCAATACCATCCCTATTAATTATGGTTGACTTGATGCAGGAAATGACAAATTGGGATTGAAGCTAGGACTAGCACTAGGGTTAGGCATAGGATGGGCGTTGTTGATTGTTGCAATTTGCATATTGTTGTACATAAGACGGCGCCGCAACATACACGAATCTGCTGCTTCGGAGCATACGAGGAATTGTTCTTCACATCACTCATCGGTGGCTGATCCGGAAGAAGGAAGCATCTGCAATGGAGTCTACATTTTCTGCTACAGTGAGCTCGAAGAAGCCACCAACCATTTCAAGGAGTCCAATGAGATTGGTGATGGTCGGTTCGGATCTTCATATTATGGTAAGTTTGTTACTATGTTTATGGTCATAATTGGCAAAACCTAGGTAAGTACTACCCTACTTTTATAAAGAGTTTTTGTGTACTATGTTTTATTGCACATACTATTTTCAACCATTTTTTTGCTACATATGAAAATCCAGTTAATTATTCAGTCACGTTAAAAGTTAAGATTAATAGAATTTTAAAAAACACATGTAATAATGATGATAATCGACTTTTGTTATACCAGTTGGTTAAATATTTGAACTTGGGTCCAAGGGACTTGGGTTTGAGTGTCGTTGCGGTATCTATGATACATTTATTCACTTGTGTTAGTTCTTAAACGAGACCGATCTCCACACGTGCTGTTATTGTTGATTTCGAGCCTTTCTTTATCAGGGAAGCTCCAAAACGGGCGTGAAATCGCAGTGAAGCGCCTATGCGGGTACAACAACCGAAGACTGGAGCGATTCAGGAATGAAGTTGAAACCTTAACCCGTCTCCGCCACCGGAACCTCGTGTCCCTCTATGGATGCACTTCAGGCTACTGCAGGGAGTTCCTGCTAGTCTACGAGTACATCTCCAATGGCACTCTCGCGCATCATCTTCGTTCTGGTTTTGGTTCTTCTATTCCATGGCATGTGAGGATGAGCATTGCCGTACAGACGGCGAGGGCACTGGCTTACCTCCATGAATCCAACACCATACATAGAGATCTCAAGACGGAGAACATATTGCTCGACAATGATTTCACCGTCAAAATCTCAGGTTTCGAGATTTCCAGGTTTGTTCATTATGCCTTGAATATATATGTTTAGATCATGTTGAATATGTCTTGAATTGATTGTGAAATTATTAGGATTTAGCCAGTACAGTGGTGCATGTCGTTGATGTCTTAGCCTAACATTGGGCTACATGACCACAATATGTTTCATGTTTCATTTTCTGATTAGGGTTTGAGTGTAGTAGTACAAGTACTAAACTACTGCTACCTAGTTGAATACATTGTGATTCTAACTATTTCTTTTAGTAAAATTTGTTTCTTCTGCACGTAGATGTAGTCGGCATATTATTGGGAAATCACATAATTTTTGGTGTTCATGTTTACTATCTTACTCATATTTTTCATTTATTCCCCCATTTGATCTTTCTTGTTATAACACACTTTTTTTAAGGTTTTTAATTAGGATTTGAGTGTACTAGCATAAATACTATATTGTTGTTACGTAGCCAAATACTAGGTGATTCTGATCGTTTCTCTCCGAGTAAATTTATTTTTCTCTGCGTATAAATGTAATCGACACATTATTGGTGAATCGTGTAATTCTTGATTTTCTAATTTATTGTTCTATTTGGATTGTTTGCTTATTCCCCAATTTGATCTTTCTTGTCATAACAAACCTTTTTTAGGGTCTTGCTGACTGTGAATTTTGTGTGTTCTTGTTCATCGATTTGCACTGCAGGTTGTTCCCAGTTAACTTCACTCATGCCTCAACGACCCCGTTGGGCACGCCAGGGTACGTCGATCCTGAGTATCTCCAGTGCTTCCAGCTAACTGAAAAGAGCGATGTGTATAGTTTTGGGGTCGTCCTGATTGAGCTCATAACCTCAATGCCCGCTTTTGACACTAGCAAGCGTAGAGATGAGCTGAGTTTGGCCAACTTGGCAATGAATAGGATCCGAGATGGAACATTCGGTGAGATTGTTGATCCTTGTCTTGGTTTCGACAAGAACGAGGGTACGAGGAACATGATAATGTCAGTAGCAAGATTGGCTTCCCAGTGTCTGAAGCAGGACAAGGAAATGAGGCCTAACATGGCGGAGGTGAAGGAAAGTCTCAAGATGATTCAACGTAGTAAATAAAATTAGTTACTTTATCATGATATATTTTGTGTAATTATAGTCAAATTATATAATTTATTCTATCCAAATTGTATAGGTAAAATTTACACGCGGGTGTAAGTGTCAGTGCATAATAAAGAGAAGCGAGTATCGAAAGTGTACGTAAGTGAGCATAATTTGTATCATAAAGATATGAACCAAAGAGACAGAAACAAACTTAATAACAAGTCGATAAAGGTCTCTAAGTTCTTGTCTGACAACACAAACTTTTAGATTAGTCAGACATTAACATGGTATTAGAGTTTAATTTATATAATTCTAAACCATCTTGTTGGGCCTGGTCAAACTTTAATCTAGTATAAGAGTTTGGTTTATAACTCTCCGTGTCATTTTGTCATGTGCCCTAAACTTGAACTGTGAAAACTTGAACCACCTAAAACTCAAAGTTAATAAGTGTGGTGATTCATAGTTGTATAGTAAGAGGTTAATAGATATGTATTTCATTGATGTGTAGTTTTAATATCACCTAATGTACAAGTCAGATGTCAAAATCTAATCCATGTCATTTTTACATACTATAGATAAAACACTTGAATTTAATCTAGGGAGACGAGATTACAAAACACGCCTGAATTTATCTTAGTTTTGTTTTTACAGGAAAACAAAATATCTCAAACTCACGAGACTCAATAATCAGAACCTTAATCTTGTGTAAATGAGAATGGAAATCACAAAAATCATCCCAAATCTATTTGTTTCCATCCCTACCCATAACAACTATTTGTCAATACTTGTTCTTGTTATTGATATTGACTTTGTAACAATGAATCAGTAAATCAACTGATGGTTCTCAAATGTATGATTTGCTCACATAAAAAATATCCATAAGATTTTGCTTGTCTTTGAACATAAACAAACATAAGAAGAAAGTCAAAGTCAATAGTGTGTGCATTAACGCTGTTATCTTCTGGATCGGGTCTTCACGTGGAATTGTCCTGATTGGGACCCACCGAAAATGACTACTATTCCAAGTCAAAAGGTAAGAAAAATGTACATCTAGGGCTGTTCACCGAGTCGGGTCGGGTATACCCGGCTTGGGTCGTACCCGACTCGGTTTGAGTCGGGTCCGAAAACTCAGACCCGATACTCGACTCGGTTGGGTAGTCG
>JAYMTP010000360.1:0-36046 GCA_036897365.1 Geranium brycei | reverse complement strand
GTCCCGTGCCCCACGTCATCCGCCGGCGGGGTCCCGGCGGACCCGGAGACGAAGTTCCTCGCCCCGATTAGTTTCTTGTTGCACACGCCAACCCCAAAATCGCACCTCCCCTTCCATTTCGCCGGCGGGAGGTTCATTCCCTCGTCTTCGAACGACGGGTGACCCGGGAATATCCCGGTGTCGAGGACCCCGACGATCACGCCGCGGCCGAAGCTGGAACCGTTGACGAAGCCCAGCTGCTGGTTCAACCCCAGGAAGTTTGGGGTGTGAGTCGTGTGGAGGGACAGAGTCCTCTGTTTTTGAGCAGAGAGCACGCCGTCCCTCGCCGCCATTTCCTCCGCCTCCTCCGCCGTGAGCCTCGCCGCGAACCCGGACGCCACGTGGCGGTACGAGTACACCAGGCTGTCCTGTTTCCGGCGGGAAGAGGGGAGGAAGGAGCCGTAGAAGTCCTCCAGCGCGAAGAAATCCTGGCCGTTGGATTGCCTGTCCACGTGGACGATGTACACGTCTCGCTGCAGCGCCGCCGCCGCTCCGGCGGCTATCAAGAAGGCAAAGGCTAAGGCGATCATGCTTGAAAATTGAATTGGGTTTTTTTGAGATGGTAATAGAAATCGAGCCGAGGAAGTGTTTATATAGTGTAAAATGGATTGGGATAGGAGGAGGTGGTGGCCGGCAGTTTCTTGTTGAGAGGCCGGCCGGCCAAGCGGCGGAGCTAGAGGCGAAGAAGCTGATACACTCCAAATTCTTTATTCTTAGTTTTTTTATTTTTTGACATTTTTGTCTTGAGTGAGTCGAATAATACAAATTTTAAATATTTTGATTAGATTTAATCATAACTGTATTATTGGATTTTTGGATATTATATTGTTGTTGATTTACTTTTGTGAAGATAGTATATGAATTGTGCATTGCAATGACCGTCATAGCTTTGAAGGCATTGACAGTAGAGACAAATCCAACATGGACTGAAGATGGAGATGTAGAAGCTGTTGGAAAAATTCCGACCTGAAAATAAATATTAAATTGAACTATTGAAATATTGCTCGAAACGGAGGTGAAACTTACAATATAGATATTGAATAAGAGAGCTAGATGGAGATAGGATATTCTGATTCATAGAATAGGAGACGAATATCACAAAACCTGCTCCGTTACTATCCTTATAAAAAAAATAAAATACCTTACACTCTAAAAATATGGTAAACCCAATCGAGTAAAATAAAGGATGGGATCACTAGACCAGTCATGTTGTCATCCCTAAAACTACGTATGAGCACATAAGAAAAGCATCTCAAGAACTCTAGGAACTTGTAAAATCTCCTCTTCAGATACACATACAGAAGTTCCTACATTCAAATCCAATATGTTGCCAAATAGATTCCATCATTCATAAGATAACATTACATAAGACTAAAATTTGTCACATGACAAACTCCCAAATAAAAGGTTCCATTAACATTTAACATAAGAGTCAGTAAATTTTCTACCCTATGCAGACACGGCAAGCCTCCCTACATCAGACCCATCACTCACTTCCTCTTCTTAGTTGGTGGCTGAGGAACCTCGTCGTCCTCGTCTTCCTCTTCCTCTTCCTCCTCGTCTTCTCCATCTTCGTCGTCTTCACCATCCTCGTCATCGTCGTCATCGCTTCCCGCATTACCATTTACCTCAGGGTCAGCATCGGGATCCCCTTCTTCCCCAGCCCCCTCGTCGCCCGAGAAATCTTCATCTCCTGCATCATCATCGCCGTCGTCCTGATCCTCAGCCTCTTCATCATCGTCTTCGCCATCATCTTCTGTATCGCTCCCATCTTTGTTTTCTGCGCCAGGCTTTTCCTTCTTGTGAAGCTCATCCAAAGGGAATCTACAAAATAGAATTGCATTCACCAAATCAATAATCCACCCCCTAAAACATTGAAATATTGTATACATGAAGGGGTGTTGCGATCGAGATACCTCTCTTCGATTGCAGTCAAATTTGGCGAATTACGATTAAGCATGGATGATGTCTGAAAAGACATTATTATCATGTCAGTACGAGAATAATAAGCAGAGGGGCAACAAAAATCATAACAGCAGGACGCCCGTCATAATTTGCAGGTGAGATAAGCTGTCGAAACTAAGTATTCAAACGTTGTTTATAACCATCAGCAACTGCAGAGAATCCAAACAACACTGGCAATGAAACCGGAATTATGCATGAGGGCACTAATAGTGATGAGCCAACAGCTTTGCACACTGCTCAGACAGCCCAATAAAAGTCAATGTTTTTACTTAACATCGACCTTTTCCCATTACTATTAGGATCGGTTGTATACTTGTATGGATTCAATTACTTCATCTCTTCCTTCAAATATTTTCTATAAGTGCAAACTAAGAATGGAAATGAACTTTCATATTATCTACTCATAGGGTACAACTCATCAACCTCTATTTACTAGGGGAAAACAATATACATTAAGTTTGGGCACACTCAATATTGTTCCCCGAGTTTCTTTTGCTTATTTTGATAAGAAGATTCACGAATGCTAATTTGACAATTTGTTGGAATAGAAAGACGTGATTTCCAATCAAACTAAGCATATCAATCAACCCCCAACAAAAATATAGAATGTATTAGTCACACTCAAATGCTTAAGGTAGCTCAAATTCCAAACTCCAGATCTTTGGTATAAGAGTTTCCTTTTGAGTTAAATACAATAAATAATTGCAAAAGAGACAATGCTTATGTTCAGTATTTGACTATTCACATAAAACACTGAAATTTAAAAGCTGGAAGGAAATTACCTAATATGAAAAGCTTAACCACGAAACTATGAAGGGTAAACCATCCAACCCTTGAACCTGAATTATTTTGTTCCTAAGAGAGTGAAAACGAAGCAAGAGGGGGTGCTTGAGGAGGAAGAAAAAGAGAGATCTACTCATCTACTTAGGGTTTCGAGAAGAAATCAAATTGCTTTTCTTTTATGGAACCCATAAGGCTACTTTTTAGTTGTCTCAGGGATTGAAATGCCACCAATGTGATTTTTTAGTATCCAATCTAGAGAAGTATACTAAAACTATGTATTTATCTTTTCATTCCACTAAAAGTGATAAGACTTTGCCACTTTGGTGTTGCACATGATATGCCATGCCATCCAAGACATAAAGGAGGCACCACGATTCCACATGAAAAACAAGCCCACGTTAAAGCGGTATCCTATACTTCACCAGCAACAACCAACTCTTAATTTAGGTGCCAAACTCATGCAAGAAAATCAACCTAGTGCACACGAACAGTCACTTATACCCTCTAGGAAACCATACAAAAGCTAAGGGCACTTGCATTATCTTTACTAGTAACAATAGTAGGGTAGAGAAAACATCATCCATTACCCATGTGCCAAAAGAAACCTCCACTAAACCCAATCCCATACTCTTCATGGCGAGAAATAGTGTATGGAATATTCTAGTCTCCTAAAATCACTCCCTAAGCCAAACCCAAACCCCACTCCCCAAAACCACCAGGTGCACAAACACTCCATTCAGATTTCAAAAATCAAGGGAACTATTTTTAGCTATGGGTGTTTTCAGTGTGTGAGTTAAGTACCAACAAAAACGCAAGATCTGAACCAAAACAGCACCTAAAACCCACAACAAGACACAAAACTTGAACCACACAGCTTCAAAAAATTCACACTGGATGGAGAAAAAACTGAAAACTGCAGGAAAATGGCGAGAAAACGAAATGGGTAAGAGGGAAAAAGAAAGATATACCGCCATGAGAAGCAAAGCAAGGAACTTTCCAGCAGAAGCTAAGAGGGCGTCCACCACCATAGCTTCCATGGCAGAGCTCGCCCACAAAGCGTTCTCCAGAGAGCTGAAACTCGACACCTCCATTGCTGCCCACCAAAGAAGAAACAAAAAGCTCCGCTGCTCTGTGCTGTGCTGTAAAAATTGAGCACAAATCAGACAAAATATCGTAGAGCGAGAAACAGAGAGAAGAGAGAGAGTGAAGAAGAAGAAGAAGGGTGTGAGGAAGAGAGAGAGAGACCTGATTGGGTTCGGGTACGGTTACGTTAGGGCAAAGAGCAAAACCCAGGGTTTGGGTGCGGTTAGGTTTTTTTTGGAGAGAATTGTTACGTCCAACCAAATCGTTTTTGCTATTTCCAGTCACCCAGTGGAGGATTTTGGGGAAGCGGGCAAGATTTTTGGAGTGGAAGTAGGAAATTCTGATCTACATGTGGATGTCAAATGGTAATTTTGACTTTCTTGTTTCCCAAATTGTGGGACCTTAACAAAATTAGGATTGGGTAATATTATTTAGGAAATAATTAAAAAGTTAGTTTACTATTACATAAATACACTTTATTTTCGCTTGAAAATATTTAAATATGTTTTTCTTATTTCTGTGGTATTTTTTTATTTTCAGTTTCCTCCGATTGTGATGATTTTTATTTTGAAAAAATAAAATTACTTTCTATTAATTCTCAAATTTTAAAAAGGGTAATTTTAGGTTAGTATCTCTACTTTGCCTCATTTTCAATTCAGTATCTCAAGTTTGAAATTTTTTTACATTCCACTTAAGGTAACGACTATTAAATATAACAGAAATGATGTGCAAAAAGTCCAAAATGCCCTTCATATTTAAATTCCAAAAAAATGGAATTAATTGATACATATGAAAGGACTAATTTATCCTCAATCAATACATTTAACTTTTTGGTTCAAGGGTACAAGAGTCTTTTCAAATTAACAAAATAAAATATTAAATATGTTGTAAAATTACATTTGTGCCATTCCCTTTTAACTTTACCTCCCTCACCCTCACTCTCTCCCTCTCTTCTTCTTCTTCTTCGCAATCGGCCATGGATTGCCCACCTCCAATTCGACACTTCTCTGCAGTCTCTGGCAACTGGCGCTTCCAGCCGCCGCCGTTGACCGCCGATGCGCCTTCGCCCTCTTCGTCGCCGTCTCCGTCGGCGCTAACATCTCCGGCGGAGACGTCAATCTCGCCGTCAGCTCCGAAGCCTTCGTCGGAGGCAACATCACCTCCTCTGTTTTTTCAACCTAAAAACAGAGCAGAACAGAGCTCTGTTCTACTCGCAGCAAGTCTCCATCGTTCTCGGACCGCCACCGTCGCTCCTGTCGACATCAATCTCCGCCCAGAACAGCTCTCCGCCTGCACGTGTGTCCCGTGTGTCCTCCCCGCACAGAGTTCGATCGTTCTGTGATGCCCCGCCTCTGGGCGAAGCTCTGGCGAGCATAATCGAAACCACCTCGCCTCCCGTGGTTTCAGCGCCGCCGACGAAAAACCAGCTCGGCTCTCCGGCGAGGAGCGCCCAGAGACTCTGCCTCCACCATCTCGTCTCCGACCCGTTCCAGTAGAAGCCTACGCCAGCCGGTAGAGCTCCCTGGCCATCCCTGAGCACCTCCATGTCCGACCACCAGCCAGATATGGGAAAGAGACCTCCAGATCTGGTTTTGCTTCGCCGGAAACCGAGCTCCTCCCTCCCTTCCTCGATTCCTTCAGTTCAGCAACCATGAAACCGCTCCGAAGTAGATAAGGGTGGTCACCGGAGAGAGCCTGGCCGGAGGTGGCCACTCCTCTGGTGACCGACCTCACAAGAGAGAAGAGAGGTTATTGCAGAGGAGGTGAGGGTGAGATTTAGATGAGGGCAAAGTTGTAATTTAACAAGTTATTTTTAGTTTTTTAATATAATTTATTTGTTATTTGAAAAGACAAATATATCCTTTAAGTGTAAGTTCAATTCATTATTTTATCGAGGGTAAAATAGTCATTTAATATTTATAAGTATAATTTGAAAATTAAATAGTAATGGTATTTTGGACTTTTTGCACATCATTTCTGTTATATTTAACAGCCGTTACCTTAAGTGCAACGTAATTGAACTTGGAGTACCGGCAAAAAAAGTTTCAAACTTGGGGTACTAAATTGAAAATGAGGCAAAGTTGGGATACTGACATGAAATTACCCCTTTCAAAAATGATGCCCCTTCCAATCCGTCTCTCTCCCTATTTCTAGCATATTTCAATGGCCAGTTAAATATGTTTTTGCATATACATCAACTTTTTTATTATCTTGTCAGTTTTATTTTTCACATCAGTACAACGACAAAATGGTTTTCCGAGCCGAATTCCCTTCGTACAAGGTGGACATGAACAATACCCGATAACCCCAACCTGTTAGGGAGGATGCGATCACATAAAATCTGTATCTAACACGCCCCATTATCACCCCTAAAACAGGAAATGAAAATGAAGATACTTGATTTCAATGTACAAAACGTATAATTCTTATTCTTCATTTCTGCCTCACAAAAGAAAAATGCAAAACCTAAAAGATGTGGCAACTAGAGAGCTTTACTAGCTTTTGCACACACATCAACAACGAAGCAACTTAGGGAGAAATAATCAAATTAATCACAGAAGCCCTCAATGGCTCGTATGCTTTTTATATTACACACTGCAGCAATTCCCAACAACTACTGGACTTCAAGTTTTTACATCACGAGGCTGCAACAGAACGGCCCGAGCCCCGACCAAGCCCGAGGCCGAGCCCTAGCCCCAACGGAGTGCTCTCCGTTCTCGAGTTGCTGCCGCTGCTATTGGCATGCGAGCAATGTGGTGAATGAACGTGACCGTGGCTGTGGCCGTGATGGCTGCTCTCTGCAGCCTTCGAGTTCATGTTGATCGCAACGTGTCCATTGCCATTAGCTCGGTGAGAGTGGCTGCCTCCATTCTGAAGGTTTGAGTTCCTCCCGAGATGCATCATCCCGATCCCCTCGGAATTAGCAGACTCTTCGGTGCACTCCACGTCTTCGTTCTGCCCGGTGATCAGGAAATCCAAACAGTTCTTTTTGAGGCCGTGGTCGTAGGGGTTTCTGAAGCGGCCAGTTGGGCCTTTTAGGTAGCTGTAGCGAAATACATTTGCCATCTCGTTTGTGGTAATGTTGCGAGATATCTGCAGCGTGAAAGGAAGGGTTAAAGTGTAATCGACAAGTCGTGAGGAAAAAAAAACCCGAACAAATACCTGAGAGGCCTGCACGAAAGTTAGACCGGCCACGCCAAAGAAGAGGAAAAAATCCACGACTAGAAATGTTAAAGCGCCTGTGTGATGAGAACTGACGTGGCTCAACCATCCCCCAAAATATGAAGGGGCGAGCGGATCAGTCAAAAGTCCTGCACGAAACAAATTGTTTTCTTTTAGAAGAATAGCCCGAAAATGGCTTCGGTAGCTAAATTGGGGATTGGAACCGATTAGACCATACTTGTGAGAGCAACTGCTCCAGTGACCATCATTGCAGAAACCTCTAGAAGAAGGAAAATAAAGAAATCCCATTTGTTTTTCTGCGTCACGTGCAAATTACAAGAAATGCATCAGAATTCATAGATTAAACCAGAATGTCGTTAATGTTAGATTTCCATTACCTTGCCGATGCAATTGGATACCCAAGGGCAATGATGGTCAAACTGTTCAACGCAACGATCACAAACGGAGCAATGCTTTGCACGAAGCGGCCTCACAATCTAATGAAAGAAGACCATCACATCGTGTGAGAAAACAGTCGGAATAATAAACAAATATCATAATAGGAAGAGGCCGATGACGTCCTAAGCATTCATCATCACCTTGCACGTTGCACAAAGTTGAGACCAATTGCCAGCCAGTAAAGCAGGATTGTTTATCTCTATCTTCAACAGAGGTTCCTAGTAAGGGATGAAAAACAAAAGATAATTATTTGTGATGTTGAAACTTATGTGCAAAAGTGCACACACCCAGGTGTCAAAGTTCTGAAATTTCCTGTATGCTGGGTGATAGATTTAGTTTAGGGTTAATTACAACTTAGTGTACCTAGTTGGAGCTCTTTTACAAGTTACTATACTTATTTTAAAAAGTTTCGTTTGTGCTTACCTAGTTACATTTTTTTACAATTTTGCTCATTTCCATCCATTTTAACTGAGTTTGCTGTTAATTTTTTTAAAATGGCAAAAATGCCCTTCACCCACTTCTCTCTCTCCTGCATCTGAATATGATCCATCCAGAACCAATTTCCAGAAAAAAATCATAAACTCTCAATTTTTTTAAAAAAAAATTCTCAAGGCTTTTCATCCAGAGTATGATCCATCTCAATAACCCTCTTCCTGTTCTTTGGATATGCCTATTGAACTCACATGCTTGTTGTGACGTATTTTAGTAACAGATCCAAAGCTTCCAAGCTTGTTGAAGATGTTGATATGGGCACAGAACCAACTTGATGAGAAAGCTATGTATCCCCGCATAAACGATCTATCTATGGCCAGGCCAAATTCGGGAGAGGCCAAATCGGTGGAGGTGGCCGGGCAAATTTGCGGACCTTTCGTTGGAGATCGAGTGGGCTACATTCACGGCGACCATGTCTGGTTCTAACCCATTCAAGACGAATCGAGATCGAATGTAGTTCAACACACTCGTCGTTGCCCCGCCGGACGAGCCGCGAGTCCAGATCTGTTCTCCTCGAGCCCAGATCTGTTCTCTTAGTTTCCGTAGCTCCAGGTTCGCTAATCGCCTCCACGAGCAGCTCGCACACCTTTCGCCGGAGCCCTCCACTCTCGCCGTAGATAAAACTCCAGAGTCCAGGTGGCCGAAGCTCACCGGAGCCATCTTCTGGGCTGTGGAAACATCAATTTTATGGTCTCTGACTTTTTGTAAAACTGTTCTTTGATGGAGAAACACAAAGGGGTACTGGTTGGAGGATGGAATATGAACAGATTGGAGGAACATTTAATTAAGAAATTGTAGAGTATTTAAAGAACCAATATAGATCTTTAGGCAGAATGTGCAATTTTTTGAGATAATATGGGGGTGGGTAGTTAATGAACGTGGGTTCTCAAGACCAGAAGCAACTCCACTTTGTAAAAGTGGTCCAAATTGAATTATAATGCAATTTGTATTGCTGTGTTTTAAAAATCAAACTCAAAGATAATCAAAATCAAAGAAATTGGGCAAAAATATCATGATGGCATTTACTTGAAAATTTGATGAATAGTTAGGGGTATTTTAAACGTTTCACACTTTAACTAAATTTTCCATCCAAAATTTAACGGTGTTAGAGCAAAATTGTAAAAAAATGTAACTAGGTAAGCCCAAACGAAACTTTTTGAAATAGGTATAGTAATTTGTAAAAGACCTCCAACTAGGTATACTAACTTGTAATTAACCCTTTAGTTTATGCATGTTCTCGTCACATTTTCCACACAATGTAATAGTGAACCAAGATTCACGTCGGCAGATAAACAATATTAAAACATGTTCTTTGAAGGAATCTAATAAAGAAAAATTAGGCCATCTTCTAGTTAAAACACCCATATGAAGCTTGCAAGGGGAAGAAAGAAAACGTACATCATCTTTCATGCTTTGTGGATCATGACCATTCAATCTAATAAAACCCGGATCCTTGCTGCAAAGGGAAAAAACAGAACTTAAAACCAATATATCATAAAGAACATTTGGTATTGATGTAAAGCCCTTGGCAAAAGTCAAACTACCACTTGTAGTTATAATGATATAAGGACTTGTCAGCAAAATAACAGAAATTTGGATAGAAAAAGGTATTGTGTTAGCATACCTGCTACACCTATACAACATAACAAGTCCAACAGTTGCTAGGAAGACACCAAACCATGCAAACAGTGCAAAGCCGGCTGCCAACTTTGGTAGATTTGGTCCTGCAATCATGAATGTACAAGAAACCAAGGTAAGCATAATCTTGGCAAAGAGAAAGCAAATACATTATACTCACTAAGAAGAGACGTGTTACCTATTATGACTGAATGCGTATAGGTCACCAGTAGCACGAATACTACACACCAAAGTATGGGCCCAAGGCCTAACTTTGAAAACTTTCCAAAACGGCTATTCCCGTCACAGCGCTTATCAAGCAACCTTCTTGCATTGCCCTGTTGAATCAGATTTAGGATTACATACAACAAAGACAATGTGCAAATAACATCATCCCATAAGATATGAGGATATCAAGATAATGTCAACTTCAATTTTCTCACCATTACAATCAAAACAAGAAAAATGCATTTGGCAGAAATTTCTAGGCAAGGGAAGGGTGTCTAATAAAGGTATGATACATTTTGATGAAACAAAATTAACATTCTATAAAGAAAACACTATCAGCATCACTATAAAAGCATGGAAAATGCATTTCTAATGAAGCTATGCTACATTTTGCAGAAAGATTAATATTATCCATAAAATTATGTGCAAACAAAGGTAATCGCCCTTTTTCTGCAGTCCTTCAGAATTATACGTTTTGATGTTCAAGTAAATGATCAATTATAACATATACTCTGAACAGGTGTGTGTGAACACACAGGATTAACAGTAAACAATCCTAAAGTGCTAGCGCCTAGCGTAATACTCAAAATGCACGTTCAGAGGAATTTAATACAGCATGGATATTTATGAAACTCAAATTGTAAGGAAAAAAGGTCAGCTCACTAGAAGCTAAAATTCACAACAATAATAAAAGCCAAAAACTAAAGATTTCATGAGACACCTACTAGAAAAAATGCAACTTGTCTGTGATTTTTATCAGCAGCAAGCTGTGCTGGTGTAAGACCGGTATTATCAGTCGCCATTAAGTCCTCTTTCTTGCCAGCCTGCACTAACACTGTGCATGCCTCTAGGTTACCCCTAATAGCAGCCCAATGGAGAGGAGTGCAACCTGGAGTGGTCAAAGGGAAGCATGACTAAGATATACAATTGAATAAGTATACAATTAAGCATCAATCTTACAAAGTTAATCGAAGTGATAGTTTGCAGAAGTACAAAATTCCAGAGCTTAAGACGAGAATTTACCTTCACTGTCTTGGCGTCCCCTGTATGCATCCAGATATAAAAGAAGACGAATACAATCGGCAAAACCCTTATAAGCAGCCCTGAACGCT
Source organism: Geranium brycei (assembly GCA_036897365.1). Taxonomy (NCBI): domain Eukaryota; kingdom Viridiplantae; phylum Streptophyta; class Magnoliopsida; order Geraniales; family Geraniaceae; genus Geranium; species Geranium brycei. Next base: position 25,106 of record JAYMTP010000360.1, on the reverse strand, counting down.
CCATCAAAAGCAGCCAATACATAAATAAGAAAACAACACTTTAGTCCATAGCATCAAAACACATAAAGAAAACTTTCTACTTTGAGAAACAATTTAAATAATTAAGCAAACACTGGAGAACTGAAAACTGGCTAAAATATTCAGTAAGAAGTACAGAGGAATTATATCCATTAAATTCATGACTGCTATAACCGATAAAAGAGCATGTAAGGGAAACTGAGAATAAATAATGTCCGTAACAATATGATATCAAATGCAAATATGGCCAGAGTAAATATATATTTGTTTCTGACCATTCGTACCCAGAAAGTGATTTTCACTTTTCTTGTATACTTTCACACATTTTAAACATTATTACAGCACATCCGATACATAATGAGATACGCACTATCTCATTACAAAATCAAAGCCCAGTATCATTTTGGTCTCGTTAATGGTATTTAGAATCGTGAAACATGTTTTACTGAGCAGACAATCAATTACAGGAATAAGAACATGTAATCAATAATAAGTGCAATTATAAGTGAGCAGAGCTCCACTAAGGAAACACAAGTAACTAATCTGATCTAGTAATGGTACATTTTTTGTAATACATAGATATCAAGAAATTATATTCATGAATTACTAAGCCAAGGCATTATCTCAGTAGATGGTGATGAAAATGACCACTAAATCTTCAATCAATAAGAAAATCTGAATGGAAAAATTTCCGAAGTACCAATGTAAAGGGCTTCTTCCATCCTTATCAGGAACATCGGGATCAGCATTCCATTTCGAAACAACGTGATAGAGGAAAGCTGTCTGGCCAAATTGAGCTGCAACATGCGTTGACTGCAATGGCATGAAAATTGATCATCAAAATTAATGCACTGCTCGTGAAATCGTGCATTGTTTGGAAGTGTCTAAAATATTAGCAGTTCTGTTAAACCACTTCAGAGTAAAATACTAAAATATATCACTGAATGTCAGGACCACTTTGCAATCATGGACTGCAAGCCTGAAACATAGTTTACTACTAATCCAATTGACTGTGTTAGCATATCTCAAAAAGCTTCCTTCTACTTCTTCCCTTATTATCCTTTCTAGCAGTCCTTGTAGTAGTCGGGCATTTTTTCTCACCCTTCTAGATTTTTCTTAACGCACAAAAGGAAGGTAGAATTAGATTTCAAGTTAAATGGTACATTTCTATTTTTGATGCAGTTCAAGGTAAAATTAGTTGCAAGTTACAAACTAACCTGATAGCCATTGGCATCAGCAGCAGTTATCCGAGCACCCTCTTGGAGCAGAAGCTCCGCTACCTGAATAGAACCCCGAACTGCACTCCAGTGCAATGCTGTCTGACCAGTATGATCTGCCGCATTGACATCTCCTCCATGCTAAAAATGATGAGAATAAATACATGATAAGTACTATATTCTCCTTATAGTTAACCTTAGCAAACAAAATACTGAGCATCCAAATATGGAAACATGATATTTTTTTTCTTTCAATAGGCAATAACTGCAAGTGTGGGAATTGAAACAGCCAATCTCATACAAATTATACGAGGCCCCTGGCACTTCACCCATATACTAAACCCCAAATCAAAATAGCAAACTGAAATTCAGTCTTGCTAAATAAGTCAGCCGATCTAAAATCACTTTTCCTTTTCAGGACATAGATATGAAGGCCATGATGAGCCTAATTTATCTCACTTCCATTCTACTCGAATTCAAATCCGCAAACAAACCAGTCATCCATCACGGAACCCAAACATACAATAACCTGATACTACAATAATGAGTGAGCAAAAGCAGCTCCTGCGCCTGAAAATATAAAAAGGAATGCAATGCAACTGGCAGAAAACATAGATTGGTTGTTCATAGAAGCAATACATATAAACAAAAACCCAAATTCATAATTACTCACAAATCACAAGCAGTAGCACAAATCACAAACATACACTTCAAAAAAAACCTCACATATTTTCCAACTAAATGATCACAGCTTCAACAATGACTGATATGAACCCAAAAAAACAACAACTCCCAGAAGCTAAATCATGATCACAAGCTCAATCACCAAAACCCAAATGAAACAGAATCACAAAAACCACAAACCTCTAAAATATACTGAGCAGCCGCAGTCCGATTATTGAGCGCAGCCCACTGAAGCGCAAAGTACCCAAGCCTGTCCGGCTCCAACAACGAACATCCCTCGCACTCCACCAATCTCCGCAGCTTCTCCAGATCGCCGTACGCCGCCGCCGTGTACACGTCATTCCGCTGGCTGTCGTCGGAATCTTCGTTGTTGGCCACCGACCCAGAACCCGATTCGCCGCCGGCGATGGCTGATTCGTGATTCCCGGGCTGCACCTCCTCGACGACCTCGATCTCCGACGACATCATTTACCAGAGAGACGAACGATAAAGGAACGAAATTGGAAACTGGGTCCGTCTGCGGAGGCTATTGCATCACGGGAGAGGATTCAAATCGGTGGAATTCGAGAGAATCGAATCGGCTGCGTTGACTTTTCTGGGTTTTGGGGACAAAAAAATGGTAACTTTTGAGGAGCTGAAATGCGAAAGCTGATCTGATCTGGTTCTAGGGTTTTTCTCAGAACCAGAGATGGAGAGATGGGGCAGAGAAAGAAGATCTGGACCGTCGCAGTCTGGTTGACTGGGAGATGGCTGAGAAACCAAAAAAATATCATTTTTCCTTTAAGAATTTATATTTTATTTGAATATAGTTGGTTAATATTTTTTCTATAGTTCTTCAATATTTTGAAATTTATGAAATCATTGTAATGATGAATTTTATGTAACTAAAGATATCATTTTATTATAATTCACCTGAAACAATTTTTATAAAATTAAAGTTCCAAAAACTAAACTATTCAGATTTTAAATTAATTTTGTTATGTGATAATTTCTTGAAGAATAATTTTGATGTGTAATAATAAGTTTGTCACTTTCTCTGTGGTCATGACAAAAATGAAGAATTCATACTTCATACCCAAAAAAAAACTCATTTAAGGGTGATTTTCTATATCAACATTTAGATGATTTATTTTTGAAATGTTCTTCTTTCTTGCATGGCCATCAAGTGGTTTGTAGTCAACTACTCAAAGGGATTATTTGTAAATCTGAATGGATTCACATGGATTTCTACGATAAAATAGGTTGGAAAGTTTAAAAAATATTACAATACTACAAGTTGATTCATTTGTAAATATTACAAATTTATTGCAACACCAGATGATAAAGTGAAACTCATCAAAGTTACAAATAAGGAGCTGACTCTAACCTAAATTTACAAACCTTGTCCCATGCCAAAACCAAATAATTCAGGACCAAACCCATTGGAACACAAATACAAATACAAACTGGAACCTCAAAAAAGAAGCAATAAAAATGAACAAATGTGCAGCTTTTTCATGTTTTCTTCTTTGAACTATTATTACATAACATGATCCTCAAACTGTTGACTTTTTCTATTTGTTTCCTAGAAGTACAAGGTTGATGTTGAACCAGCAGAGAACACCTGCAAAATGGAGAGGCCATGGCAGGTTAACAAAAATTAATCTTCTTTCACTTCAAAAAGACAATGATCTTAGTTATGAGAGCTTTTCTCGGTAAGACGAACAATCGAATCTCAGTTTAGCTGATTACTGAGTTAATGTTTAGTCATGACAATGTATGCAGAATATAAGATTGTTCATTGCAGTTCAGACAGAAAGTAAAATTACCAGTATGAGAGTTGATGGCTAAAATGATCTAAACAATGGATGGAGTACAGTGAACTCGTTGACTAACGATGTCAAGAATCACAATTCAAGCATCATCAAAGGCGTTGAATAGTTTTGAAACTCGCCGTCTGAGTAAAGGTTCTAACCGGAATGACTGGACTCCACTACTCCACCTTTTAGCTTCATACATTTCATTCCAAGCCTGTACTATCTCATCGATTTTAAACGAAAGACCTGAAATTGCATAAAATAATTAGTTATTTTTAGGTTTTTACTTTTGAATGGAGTATGTGAGTGAGTATGTTACCTTGAACTGCATTGTTGTTTGAACAATGATTCTTTATCATGACAGCGGTATCTGTTGGAGAAGCTCCGGCGAGCTCAAACTTCTCGATTGCAACTTCCAGGCATTCATGCCAAACCGGCAAGCCTAATTTGTATTCAACAATAGATCTCTCGTAAAGCATTGTTCCCCACAGGAGGTTTATCTGAGCCCGCATGTTCTCAGCCTGCTCCGTGGCTTCACTTGCCGATATGTCTGCGAATAAATTCTCCAAACCCATTTTGTGCAACGAGACTTTAGCTTTACTTGGTTCGGACAGTTCACTAAGGCGTTGCTCCTCTAATTTCTCCAACATCTGCACGCCCTTATCCATATAGTCCTCGGCGTTGTTGTAGAGTTCTAGAATGTCTGTTGAAGGCCACGCGTCCAAATCAGCTTTGGTGCCAATTGCATAATACCAGGAGAGTTTTGCCTCCTCGAACTGTTGCTGCCCTAGAGCTAGAAGGCCTTCGTAGAAATCGGGTTTGATCTTCATTGCTTCTTCGTATCTCATGCCAGCTTCTGAATATTCTTTTACCGCCCAATGATACGTGGTGCTGATCTGGTCGATTACACTTTCTCTTGAAGCGTCTTCGGTGAAATACACCCTCTTTCTTGCCCTGCACATGTGAGCATTTCCCCAATTGAACAATGCTAAAGCTGCCATCTCCTGAAACTTCTCCGCCGCTCTGTCAAAGAGGTCTTGAGCTTCTTCACTTGTAATCACCTCCTCCATGGCCTCGGAGAAGAGCTTCATCCCGAGTTCGTGAAGATCCAGGTATGCGTCCGAATCTAGTCCAATGTAATTCTTGAACAGTCGAGCGAACTCAATGATCCAGTCATCAATGCAAGTTGATCCATTTCCTTTTGCCTTGATATTTGTGGTGTACCTGTTCTCAGCTACACTATCTTGTTTTTTTATTGGAGGTTTGTCAAATAACGGGTCCTTCTCCGGACTAACTTCAACTATGTGCAGCCTGACGGCATTGCCTTGTGATTCGGGCAACTCTTCAGCCCATCTCAGTTCTTCATCAGACGTTATGGTCACCAAATCACCTTCTTGATCCCTATACTTCACTAGAACAGCTCCTGAGGATGGGAACCTTTCTTTGATAACCTCCCTCAGTTGGAGGAAGCTACAATTATGTGGCAACCGTGCCCATCTAATATCCTCCTCAAACACCAACTTTACAACCTTGGCAGGTACTTCTTCGTTTACACTACTAATTTTCTCCTCCACGACTACCTTATCCTCAGCCCTCTTCTCTTCAATTTTGTCCTCTGATTTCTTCTCTTTAGTTTTGCTCACATTCTTCTTATTTTCAGTTCTTTCCTCGGCCTTTTGCTCCTTAATTTTGTCTCTGGCCTTTATCTCCTCAATCATATTCCCACTGTTCTTCCCCTCATTTTTCTTGATTTTCTTTTTTTGAGTCTTCTCTTTCACAAGTGGCTCGGGAGGAAAATAATCCAGAGGCAACTCAATCACAGGGTTATCCATATCCATACTCACCCTCAATCCTCTCTTCTCGATTGCCTCCTTCACCCTCTCCCCGATCTCCAACGCCGTGAGATTGTTGGGCTCCGTGCTGATAACTGCGCTCACATCTCCCAAGGCCAAATCCAGCCTATTCAAACCTTCATAGCACCTCGCCCTTTTCAACAGGGCCTTGCTGTAGCCGGGCGTGACTTCAAGGGCTAGATTGCATTCGTTGATGGCGTTGGGGTATTCGCTGAGGCCTAGCTGCATATGGCACGAAGCCATATTGGTCCGAAGATTGGGTACATCTACATGACTCCTCGGAAGCAATTTGAGGGCTCTCTCGTATTTCAGCATAGCTCCTTCGCAGTCCCTCCTTTGGAACAGCCTGTTCCCTTCCTCCTTCAATTCCCGAGCCAGAGAAGCGAAAATTTCTGTGTCCTTATCATAGGCGCTCGGGCTACTACTAGTACTACCATCCCTGATTTTGGTTTGGTTTCCGTTGGCATCACTCAGCTTCACTCCTGCCTCTTTCTTCTTCTTCCCACTGCCTTTCCCCATTTCAAACCCAACAACCCAAAATCACAAAAACTCTGAATCACTGAATGAGAGTGATTGTGACTTCTAAACTTCAAACTCAGGCACAGTGTTTCCCAATCTAATGCCTACTAAAACCAATCCAAACCCAGCAAACAATTCCACAAAAAACCTCATAAACAGTGACACCCACAATGAAAAAAGTGCATATAGCTTCAAATCACCGAATTCCCAATAAATAGCCTTTTCCCCAGAATCCAAACAGATCCTTGTACAAAAAGATCAAATTTTGGCACAATTGAGCTGTAATGAAACAGAACCCCTAAAACCCCAGAAACCAAATCACGAACTAAACCTCCCAATTGGGTCTCAATTTCCCATCAAACAGTTCTTTACAGCTAAAAGCTGCACCAGAATTGTGGGCACAAGAGAGAAAAACAACAACAAAAAAACAAAAATCACAAACGAAACCAGGAATTGGTGTTCCCTGCGAATCGGGATTTGCTTATAACATAACAAACGAAACAAAACCCAATTCACAGAGAATCAAACAATCCCCTAATTCAGCTACTAATTATCCTCTTTTCGATGCGATGACCGTAGAATTAGATTGTTGTTGGGGGGAAATGAAAAGGAAAGAGAAGAGATCTTATCTGGGAAAAATGGGATGGGAAATTTGAGCGAAGAAGGTTCGAATTTTCCCGGAAAATTCGAGCTCGAGAAAGATTGATTCTGTGTTTTGCAAATGTTTTGTGTGAATTGAATTGTGATGTGAGATTTTGGCATCTTTTAACGTAAACGCCACACAAGCTGTGTGAGAAGAGAACACACAATGTGCTGTGTTTCTTTCTGTCTCTCTCTTTGGATCTTTAAAACGTATTTGTTACCTTATTTTCGTTTTTGGGTTGTATGGTAAAATATAAATATTTTATAGTTTATACATAGAGGATATTTTATAATTGAACCATGTGTTCGCAACGGTTCTAGAAAATAATAGGCGCTTGTTGTGTGAAAATGATTTTTAAAGAATTAATCAGAAACTAGTCGAGAATTAATTAGAAAATAAATCAAATCTAAGAACCAACTGGGAATTAATATATGATTAATAAGGCATTAATCGAAAACTAATCTAACAAGTCGAGATTTTTTAGAATAACATATTCATAGTGTTCGACACAACATTATTCAAATTTGTTGAGAAAATTTGGATATAAGCTGAGTTCATGTTATTTTGTTATTATTGTTTTATGATTTTTTGAAATCTATAAATTCAAGATTGTATTTCAAATTCTCAACTCAATGTAAAGCTTCTTATTATAGAATCTCAAATACATAAAAACTTACTCAAAAATGTATTTACCTCTTTTTTAGATCACTTATTAGTTATTAATATGAAGCCTCAAGTAGTTGACAACAATACTTGCTTGCTACTAAATGATACACAATGGAAAGAAAATACTTGTATTAATTAAAGAGGTGGTGGATATATATATCAACTATTATATACACAATTGAAACAACAAAAATTAGTTGTGAGGGGCTATTTATGAAAATTAAAGTGTCATCAACATTTCCTATTTTTCTACATGAAAGCTAAACCTCTTAATTGCTTCAATTCATGAAAATAAAGAAAGTTGAACACCGAAACTCCTCTAACCGATTTTAAGTTTTCTTTGAAACATTTATGTTAAAACATACCGAATAAATAGTATTTATGAAGATACCAATAACAAAATTCCCAACTATAAAAAAAAAGTGTATCTTAATTAATAAGGTTGATAGTATATATAAACAATGAATCCTACATGTTTTATGTAATCCATTACTACAAATTTATGGAATAATCTTATTTCGCCATTGGATTTTCTTATACGGCGGCGTACAACGTGTTGTTTTTACGACGCCACCCATAAGATGTCGCTGATAATTTCAGATAGCGTACACAGGTATGTGCGTGCTGCCATTATAACGGTAGCATACATAAACATGTACGTTGCTGGGATGGCGTCGCAGAGAGTGTCGGCAACAAACCAAGGCCGGTCTAAGGATTATGGGGACCTAAAGCGAAATTTCAAATGGAGGCCTCTTTATTTTATAGAATCGTTTTTTAGTTTATTTAAAGATGTAGTTTTAAATATTATTAATTTTTCAACACTTTTGTCAACTTTTAGTAAGCACTATTTTAACTATTATTAATTTTACGTAACTTTTATCTCTAAGATGTGAGCTTAATTTTATTTTATTTTCAAAACTTAATATAGGTCCCCAATTTTTTAAAATTTAAAACGAATGCTTAAAATTTTAAATTTGTTCTTAAATTTTTATTATAAAATTAATAGAATGCCAAGAACCAAAACAAACTTTTTTAAAACTTTACATGTTAATTTCATTTAAATTTGGGCTTAAATTAAACTACTTCAATATTAAATATAGGCTCAAATGACTTTAAACTTCAAAAAGTTAATATATAAACTTTATTTTAAAAATAAATTAGGTCTAATATGAATAATTTATAATTGTTTAAAGGCCCCAAATAATTTTGGAGTCTCTTTGACTTGAAAGCTTAAGACAAATGTCTTATTTACCTTGTCATTGGGACGGCCCTACAGCAAACCATCGGCGTACATAGTCCTGTACATTGCCGTTATAATGAAAACGTACGTAGTATGTACCCTGTTGTTGTATTGACAATATCATGTAAGCCACCCTTGAGGTAGTGGTAAATTAAATTTCTTTTACAGATTTTAGAGTTGTATACGCAATTCCAAAACTTGTAATTTTTTCAATTGTTAATTATTGTTTGAAATGGGCATTAGTTAAAATATAATATTCTCACATTCAGTAGAATTACAAAGTAATTCGAATCGTTGTGGACTTGGGCATTTGAGGCATAGGGAAGTTAGTAAGATCAAGCATGTGTTTGTGAAGCATTTTATGATATGCTCTCTCTATTCGCCAAATCTAGATCTAGAGCTTGGTTGCTCTCCATTACTTATCGGGTTCTCTCATCCATGACTCGATTCATCTCTTCCATGGCTCAATTCCTCTCCGCCATGATTTCATTACACACCTTCAGTTTTTCAACTTCTTCGATGAGATGTTGTATTGATGATGAGGATCTCTGTAAGATATGACCAGACTGACGAGGCTTTGGTGACTTTAGATTGTGCCTTCCGAAGTCTCAAATAATGATGGCCACACTCTATCGCTTCATAATGCGCTATTCATAAGTTGTCATTTATATTTATCTCTCAAATTTTTAAATTTATGTCATTGACATATAAGAATATTTTGATAAATAAAAATTAATCGATTTAAATGTTACACACACAATATAGTAGAACAAGAAGAAAAAAACTCAATCGAACTCTCAGAAACAAAACTAAAGCAATTGTAACTCAACGATAAAGATGTATGATTAATTGTAGTAAAATGAGATTATCTTTACGAGACAACTCGCTAAAGACCAAACTCAAAGAACTTCAGTCATAAATACACTCCCAACATGAATAGTTTTATTCATTCCATATAAACCATTATATGTACATAAAATGACATAAACAGAAAGAACAAAGCTGTACATTTCCATTTACATCATTCTGCAATGCCATTGGATTGGCATGTATGGTTTCATCATAGAGAAGAAAATAGAATCTCTAGGAACACCCAATCCATTACAACACATATCTGCAAAACCAGTTCAGACAGTAAATCAAAAATCAGTACTAACCTCTGATCACTTTGATCATTCATAAGTTATAGTATTTACCTTAATCATGAAACAATCAGAACCCAAGTCACAAAAACATCATGCAACCCAAGTTAAAGTAGCAGTTTTGCAGAAGGGCACTTAGATGTACAATCTATCATGCAAGAAACCAAACCCTTCAACCCTGCCTGCCTGGTTTGCCCGTTATCGCGCTCCCTATGTTCGAGAACCCTTATAAACTCCTCCGAGCTCAGGTTCCCATCGCCATTCACATCGAACACATGATAAATTATGTCAACTACACTGTCTGTGATGGTAACACCACATACCTTGTGAAAAATAAACGCCATTACCGTTAGTACTTACAACTAACTAATTACAAGCTAAGACAATTGAGTGGTGAGGACATACTTGGGATGCTGCTCTCTGGAAATCGGTTTTAGTCAATAATCCACTCATTTTTCCATAACTGAAGATGGCCAGAGAAAAGGAGAGTAGTTTTTTCCTAAGTTCTGCAAAAGCCTTGAACTCCTTGAATGTAAGGCGCTTGTCTCTGATCTGTGGTTCATTGTCTATTTGGTCTACACGATCGAGGAACTTGTTGATGTGTTTGACCTCTGCAGATGCAACTAATGACAATGCAAAGTCTTTTGCTGATATGGTTCCTCGTGATCCATGGTCATAATGTGCAAACTCTAACTTCAGTATCTAGAGAATTATAACAGATGGTTTCAATTTCCGTGCATTTCAAGTACTCTCTCATTTTTAAAATAAGTGTCATATGGAAAGAGAGAGAGAGACACATACTTCCTCATGCAAGTCTCTAAAGAACTGGACAAATCTTTCGTGTTTTAGAGAGGCCTTGCCATCGTTCCCAAAAAAGTACTCGATCAGGCCTGCGTTTTCCACAGAATTCGCAACCTTGAAACCATGCCTTCGCCCATCCCTGTGCTTAACCCCTTGTCTGTTTTGTGCTCGCATCAAAGCCATCACCTTTTTGAACTCCTCCCTATCTATCTCTCTGATAAATAGAATCAGAAAAATTTGGTATGCACAAATCAGCAAGTGACAGTGAAGCATAAGATCATCCATGGATATGATGGCTATGTATCAATATCTTGTGTTCCATATTAATCACTGATCAATGACAACTAGTTTGGCATTAGATGGACGACAGTTTACCTACCCGTTGCTGTCAAGGTCAAACATTTTGAATGCGACGGAGAAGCTTGATTCAGGAATGCTGAGTAGTGTGACAAAGAATATGTACCTGGCAATGACAACAAGAGAGACTGAAAAGAAAAGACCTCGAGCTAACGATAATCTAAACCTTGTAGGCTGGAAATTTCAAAACCATATTGATTATACAGAAGCAACACTCACTCAGGAAAAGAAATCAGTCCATCATTGTTTGTATCGAAAAGCATGAAAAAGTCAGAGGGAGCACAATGCAACTCGCCAGGAACCCGTTCCCCTCTCAGAAACCCCTCTCTTACTCGGTCTGACCCATCTGGTGGAAACACAGGGACAATTGCTCTCATCAAGTCTGCGGGTCTCATAAAAACCTCTCCCTCGGGGGTTTTTAGAGATGCAAAGTACTCGAAAACCTGAAAGAAAGAAAGAAAACAAATTCAAGCATGTGTAGTATCTGCATAACCATATCTGATGGAGATTTGGGAACCTTTTCAGGGGGACTCTGTATCCTCAACCGCTTTTCGTAATTGAAGAAGACCCTTTTCCTGAACGAGTCTGAATCAACCAACAATGTCTAGTTAATTGCCCATAGATGAATGAAACACTTACAAGACTGCACATTTAGTGTTCATTACCTCATTGCGGCAATTCAGCGAGCACCTTATGTGCACAAATTCAGTCGCAGATAGAAAAAGCTAATCAATCAATCAATCAATTACCTGCAAAGAGGAACCAACTGGGTTTCTCCTCGAGAAGCTGATCGACCTGATTTGGCGCCAACGCCATGGCCGAGTCTCTGGGATAATCGGCAAGAGACAAAAACGAATTCACATTCGGAGAAGAAGAACCAGAGAACCAATAAGCAAATCCCAAGCTCAACCCAGCAATCGCAACCCCAGAAGACACCGATCTGAGAAACGAATCGAACACACCCTCCTCGTCGCCGCCGGCCCCAAATCCAGATCCGCCGGTCGATCTCAACGGAGACGAAGCCGAGGCTGACCCAGAGAAGCGAGCGGCTCCGCGGAACCGTTGATGATTGGCGATGATGGATCGGTAGATGGACGGTGAAGATCGCCTGAACATGGTGTTCATCGAGAGAGATTGGGAATTTTCCGGCAGATTTAGGGTTTGGTAGCGATTGCGAGAGAGAAGGTTTCTATAAGACCGTTGGAAGGAGGAGGTTGTGGCTTGGCTGGAATTACGGCGTTTTGACTGAGATTTTCCAACGGTTTTTTTGAAAAGTTAGTTTCGGTTTTATGGCTGATAGTTTCTACTTAGTTTGTTTTTCATATTGGTCTCATAAAAGTGAACATTTCTTAAAAGAAAGAGAAAAGAAACCACATACAAGAACATGCGTGAAGTTCTAAACGAGTCGAGTTTTTTATGAGCCGGTCAAACTCGATTCCAATTTGAACTCGACCTTGACCTCGTAATGCTTGATTGACTAGCAAGTCAGTTTATTAGTATTTGATGATCGATATATTTTTAATTTTTTGGGAAATATTTATATTGAAATCAGACGGACCGGATCGAGCTGGCTGATTTAGTAATTAATGAATTGTTTTTCTATTTAATAGTAATTTTGACTTTTATTGAATATTTGCTTTGAAATTTAAGCGAGTCAGATCGAGCCGAGCTCGAATTTGTCTGTTTTAGTTCGAGCCGAGTTCGTTCAAACTTGAGCCAAATGTTTTTTTTTCACAAGTTGAGCCCTGACAAATTGAGATTCAATTCGAATCGTTTACACCCCTCATCAACAATAACTAATAGATGGATGATATTTACACCACATTGAAAGAAAAATCAAATATAATAGGGATAATTACAAATTCGGGAAAAGTACAGACAATTATTCTCAACTATACGTCGTTTCCACTTAAGTGAACTTAACTAAGATTTGGGTCATTCAGCTACACTCAAGCTTCATAAATTCTCATATGTTAAGCTTTTGAATGAAAAATGTTAAGTTTAAAATGCCCTTTAACTAAAAATTTAATTTTCAAATCTAACTTTAGATTTAAAATGAAATTTTCGATTTTTAGATTTTAAAATTAAATTTTTAATTAAGGACATTTTCATCTTTTCGCTTCCAAAATCAACATTTTTCATCCAAAAACTTAACATATGGGAATTTATGAAACTTGTGCGCATCTAAATTACCCAAATCATAGTTGGGTGTATTTAAGTGAAATGACGTATAGTTGAGAATAGTTATCTATACTTTTTTCATAAATAATTACACCTGCTATACACGATTCTCATCATGAAGTCCATAACTTGGAATCACCCCCATTAATCATGTTCTTTAAAGTTGTTCATGCATTGAACAACTCCCTTTTGTTGTGGTAAGTATGACGCACTAGCTTGTGGATAATACTGTACTTCTCGTAGAAGTCTGTTAGAAAGTTTGAGTCATACTTTCCGGGACCTAATTCTCTTGATCTTTTGATCAATTTGATTTTCTACCTCGTTTCTAAAGTTGATGAACATCTCTTCAGCCTCATGTTTAGTTCGAAGCAAGTATATTCTTCTAAACCGTAAACAACCGTTTATGAAAGTCACATAGTAAAATTTACCGCATTTACTCCTTGTATTCTTGAAGTCGGCCAAGTTGGTGTGAATAAATTAAAGGAGTTTAGTTTGCCTCAAAGTTACTGGTTTACAAGGTTTCTTGGTAAATTTTGATTCAACGCAAAATCGACATTTAGATAATTCATTAGTAAATAAATCAGAAATGATGGACAAGATTCTAAGTCGTTTGATGGATGCAACATTCACATGTCCTAATCTTGAATGTCATACATTTAAAGACTCGGCAATATAAGCATAAGAAGAAGCTTTACTATTATTGTTGTTGATTACGTGATCAACACTAAAAACAAACAATCCACCATTCATCAAATGGCATTGGCCTGCAAAAGTCTCCTTGTAGGTAAATCCACAACTTTGTCATCCTCAGTCACATTCTTCATTATTGCTCTAATGAGTATAGGTGATGAGATCAGGTTCTGGCGAAGTGAACGTACACAAAGAACATTGTAGAGACCAAAGGTCTTCTAAGAAAGAAGTCAGCTTCAGCATAATCGCCTCAGATCAAGCGATGGCAACAGTTGAGTCATTCCCCGTGCACACGACCTCGTTTTGGGACAACAAGCCCTTTATCCAAGAGAATTGGGAGGGGTGGATGCATCATTCCGTTCTGAGTGTTGAGTACACTCCACGTCTTGAGTGTGACCGGTGATGAGGAAGTCCCGCCAGTTGTTTTTAAAGCCATGGTCGTATGGGTTTCTGAAGCGGCCGCTTGGGTCTTTTAGGTAGCTGTAGCGGTGGCCATTTAACTCTTCGTTTGTAGTAATGTTGGTAGATATGTACATCAAAAAGGAATGAAGGGTTCAAGTGTAATGGAACAACGTAAGGTCTGGTTTGAGGGGAAAAAACCCAATCAAATACCTGATAGGCGTGCACGATAGTTAGAGCAGCCAGGACAATGAAGAGGGGAATATCCACGAGTAGAAACAGGATTAAAGCGGCCGTGCGATGCCAACTGACGCAGCGAAACCATCCCCGAAATCAGTCAAAAGTCCTGCACAAAAACGAAACGAGTTGTTTTGTTTCGTTTACTTGAAAATGAGTAGATAGATGATTAGATTACAACATACTTCTGAGAGCAACTGCTCCGGTTACCAGCTTTGCAGAAGTTTCTAAGACAGTGGAAATAAAGAAATCCCATTTGTTTTTCTGCGATTTACAAGAAATAAAACACTTGTCAGAGCATTCATATATGACACCAGAATGTGGTTATGTTAATGTTAGATTACCATTACCATTACCTTGCCGATGCAATTGGATGCCAAAGGGCAATGATGGTCAAACTGTTCAACGCAGCGATCACAAGTGGGACAATGCTTTGCACGAAGTGGCCTCTCAATCTAATCTAATGAAACAAAACAAATATTAGACTCACTAGACTAGTCAGAGGCCGATGAGGTCCCTAAGCAGCGCAATCATCACCTTGCATGTTGCATAAAGTTGACGCCAATTGCCAGCCAGTAGTATCGCAGGATCATTTTTTATGCTCTGTGGATCCTGACCATTCGATCTAATAAAACCTGGATCCTTGCTGCGAAACCAATATATCATAAACAAGAGTTTGTTATTGAACTAGTCTAATCTAGATGGGAAAAAGTCTAGTGTTACCATACCTTACCTGCTACACCTATACAACATAACAAGTCCAACACTTTCTAGGAAGACACCAAACCATGCAAAGCCGGCTGTCAATTTTGGTAGATTTCGTCCTGCAAGAAACCATAATCTTGGCAAAGAGAAAGCAAATACATTTTATACTAATAACAGCATACATATTTACCCCTTATGACCGAATGCATATAGGTCACCAGTAGCACAGGTTCTACACACCAAAGTATGGGCCTTAGGCTATTATCATCCCAGCTCTCGTCAACTAACCTTCTTTCATTATTCTGTTGAATCAGATTTAGGATTACATACAACAGAGACAAGGTGCAAATAACATCACCCAATAAGTTACAAGGATATCACCATAATCTCAGCTTCAATTTTCTCAGCATCACAACCAAAACATGGAAACTACATTCATAATTACCAGCACAAAAGCGTGGGCAAGGGCAGAGTGTCTAATGAAGCTATGATACATTTTTGAATCAAGATTAATATTAAAATATTATCCGTAGGTAAAATATATGTAAGCAAAGACAAAAAGGCAATTGCCCTTTCTCTCCAGTACTTCAGAATTATACTTTTTGATGTTCAAGTAAAAATAATCACTTAAAGCATAAACTCTGAACACGCAGGATTTACAGTAAGCAATCCCAAAGCATTATCATAATACTCAAAATGCATATTCAAAGGAACTATTGTTACAGCATGGATATTTATGAGACTCAGTTTTAAAAAAAGAAGGTCAGCTCACTCGAAGCAAAAATTCACACCAATAATAATTGCCAAAATCATATAACCAAGCTAAAGATTTCATGAGACACCTACTAGAAAAGATGCAACTTCTCTGTGATTCTTATCAGAACGCTGTGCTGGTGTAAGACCAGTATTATCAGTCACTATTAAGTCCTCCCTCTTGCCAACCCGCACTAACACCGTGCATGCCTCTAGGTTACCCCTAATAGCAGCCCAATGGAGAGGAGTGCAACCTGGAGTGGTCAAAGGGAAGCATGGCTAAGATATACAATTGAATAAGTATACATTAAAATATCAATCTTACAAAGTCAATCCAAGTGATAGTTTGCACAAGTATAAAATTCTACAGCTTATGACGAGAATTTACCTTCACTGTCTTGACGTCCCCTGTATGCATCCAGAAATAAAAGAAGACGAATACAATCGGCAAAACCATTATAAGCAGCCCTAACTCTCCATCAAAAGCAGAAAACACAAATAAGAAAAGTTCACTTTAGTCCCTAAGCATCAAAACAGTAAGAAAACTTTCTAGTTTGAGAAACAACTGATATAATTAAGCAAAGACTAGAGAACTAGAAACTGGCTAAAATATTCAGTAAGACATACAGAGGGATTATATTCATTAAATTCATGAGTGCTATAATAATCGATACAAAAACATGTGAGGGAAACTAAATAATGTCCGTAACAATATGATATCAAATGCAAATATGGCCAGAGTAGTTGTTTCTGACCATTCGTACCCAGAGAGTGATTTTTCACTTTTCTCGTATTCAGTATACTTTAACATATGACAGCACATCTCATTCCAAAATCAAAGCCCAGTTATCATTTTGGTCTCTTTAATGGTATTAAAATCGTGAAATATGTTTTACTGAGCAGACAATCAATTACAGGAATGAGAACATGTAATATAAAAATAGAATCAATAAAAGTGAGAACAAAGAGCTCACTAAAGAAATAGAAGTAACTAATCTGATCTAGTTGACATGGTACATTTTTTTTGTAACATATAGAAATCAAGAAATTATGTTCATGAATTACTAAGCCACAGCATCATCTCAGTATATGGTGATGAAAATGACTACTAAATCTCTTCAATCAACAATCATAATAAGAAAAGCTGAATGGAAAATTCCTCAGTACCAATGTAAAGGGCTTCTTCCATCCTTATCAGGAACATCGGGATCAGCGTTCCATTTTGAAACAACATGATGTAGGAAAGTTGTCTGGCCCTTTTGAGCTGTAATATGTGTTGACTGCAAAAGCAAGAAAATTGGTCATCAAAATTAATACATTGCTCATGAAATCATAAATTGTGTTAGAAGTGTCTAAAATATTAGCAGTTCTGTTAGACCACTTCAGAGTAAAATATGTTAACAGGTATTATTCACTGGTGCACTGAATGTCAGGAGACTTTGCATTTGCAATCATGGACTGCAAACCTGAAACATGGTTTACTACTATTCCAATTGACTGTGTTAGCAGATCTCAAAAAGCTTCCTTCTACTTCTTCCCTTATTAGCCTTTCTAGCAGTCCTTATAGTAGTCAGGCATCAGGGTAGGCTCGTCCGTAAAGTAAGTGAAGCAAATTTTTTAGGCCCACTTAAAAAATAGAATCTGAGTATGATAAAAAAACCCATATTTAAATATGTTAGGCCCATTTTTAAAACTAATGCACAAAATAATACTCTATTAATCACTTTTGCTTTAGGCCTCAAGAACTATTGAGCCGACCCTGTCAAGCATTTTTCTCGCCCCTCTAGATTTTTCTTAATGCACAAAAGGAATGTAAAATTAGATTTGAAGTTAAATGCTACATTTCATTTTTTGGTGCAGTTCAAGGTAAAATTAGTTGCAAGTTACAAACTAACCTGATAACCATTGGCATCAGCAGCAGTTATCTGAGCACCCTCTTGGAGTAGAAGCTCGGCTACCTGAATAGAACCTCGAACTGCACTCCAGTGCAATGCTGTCTGGCCAGCATGATCTGCTGCATTGACATCTCCTTCATGCTAAAAATTATGAGAATGAATACATGATACATTCATATTCTCCTTATAGTTAACCTTAACAAACAAAAACCTGAGCATGCAAAAATGGAAACATGATATCTTTTTGTCTTTCAATAGGCAAATAACTGCAAGTGTGGGAATCGGAACTAACAATCTCATACAAATTATATGAGGTCTCTGGTACTTGACACGTATACTAAACCCCTTTTCTGGACAGAAGATATAAAGGCCATGATAAGCTTAATATATCTTACTTCTGTTCTATCCCGGAAAATTCAAGTAGTCCAAAAGGTCACTGGTCACTAGTGCTCAAATTCAAAATCCACAAGCAAACCAATTATCCATCTCAGAACCAAAACATACAAATACCTGATACTACAATAACCAGTGATCACTTAAAAAGGAATGCAATGCAACTAGCAGAAAACACAGATTCCCTCACAAAAGATGGCAACCTAATTCAAAAGGATCTTCTTCAATCACCAACCCAATCAAAACAGAATCACAAAAATGACAAACCTCTATAATATACTGAGCAGCCGCAGTCTCATTATTGAGTGCAGCCCAATGAAGCGGAAAGTTCCCTTGCCTGTCTGGCTCCGACAATGAACATCCCTCACACTCCACCAATCTCCAATCTCTGCAGCTTCTCCAAATCGCCGTACGCCGCCGCTGTGTACACATCGTTCTGCTGGCAGTGGTCCGAATCTTTGTTGTTGGCCACAGACCCAGAACCCACAGCCTTTTCTGGGGGACTCCATCGTCGGGCGGGCGCTTCTCGTGATTGAAGAAGACCCTTTTCCTTAAGGGGTCTGTATCAACCAAAGATGTCTGGTTAATTGTCCATAAATGAATGAAACACTTGAAAGACTGCACATTTAGTGTTCATTACCTCATTGCGGCAATTCATCGAGCACCTTATGTGCACAAATTTAGTTACATATAGAAAAGGCTAATCGATCAATTACCTGCATGAAGCTGATCGACCTGATTTGGCCCCAACGCCTTGGCCGAGTCTCTGGGATAATCGGCCAAAGACAAAAACGAATTCACATTCGGAGAAGAAGAAGAGGAAGAACCAGAGAACCGATAAGAAAACACCAAGCTAAACCCAGCAATCGCAACCCCAGAAGACACCGATCTGAGAAACGAACCCTCCTCGCCGCCGGCGCCATATCCTGATCCACCGGTCGACCTCAACGGAGACGAAGCCGAGGCTGACCCAGAGAAATGAGCGGCTCCGCGGAACCGTTGATTGGCGATGGATTGGTAGATGGACGGTGAAGATCGCCTGAACATGGTGTTCATCGAGAGATTATCCTTCAACGGTCACATGGCTCCCTACGTTAGAAATTCATTCTTATGACTCATGTATCATTAAACAATAATGACATTTTGTTACACTTAACTATAGCCAAATGATACTTTTATATTTTAACTATTTTTTTCTTTTCTTTGTACCATGACAATTTTTTTGTGACAACATATCTATAAAATGTATAAAATACCTAAACTACCTTTGGTTTAAGAAACCATAAATTGAATTGGTTCAATTTTGTTTATTTCTGGTTCAATTTGGTTTATATTTAAGATGCAATTACAATTATGCCCCCAAATTTTAAATTAAATTTGAACAATTTCAAATCTGGTTTGACAAATCAAATTGGAACATTTCTATTCTGATTTCTTAAATCAAGGGTATTTTAGTCATTTTAGCATAGGTTTTCACAAAAAATTGTTAGGGTACTAAAAAAGAGAGAAAAATAGTTAGGCTATGAAAGTGTCATTTTGCTATAGTTAGGTGTAACAAAGTGTCATTATCCCTATAAAAAACCTTGTCACATGCCCAACCGCTTTACTACATGAATTATTCTTTAATTTATTGATGTACTTCTATATATTGAAAAGCTTATACCAATGTTGGAAACACTACCGTTCCTTCATTCTTCAACCTCCAGCATGCTTGATTTTTTTCACTTTGAGTTGCATTTGGCCTTCGGGTACAAAACTCCAATTTCAACGATTTAAAAACCAGATTTTTCGAATTGTTTTTACCATGTTGGTATAATTTTTTCCCAAATGTGAAATTAGTAACAAAAAAGCACAAAAACCCAATTTGCCTTCTTGAGATTCGACGACGTAAAGACCTCCCTTGCATCACCTATTGCAATCTTGAACTTTTTGGAAGTTATAAGAATTCATGGGCTTGGTAGGAGCATGAAACTTAATGCTGCAGACCAAATATTGCATTCGCTAAAAGGAAAACAGTGTGCCATGGAACACAGGATTAGGTTCACTTGGGAATAAACATTTGCTGCAAGCCATGATTTTCTCTTCAATTAGCAAACAAGAATATCTAATAAGGCTCTCTATGAATCAAATAGTCATAGCGGCCCAATAAAGGTGAAGTCCTGCGAGAGAACCCGAAGTCCGCCGTGGAGAACAAGTGGTGGCTGGCGAGCTTTAAACCTGGGTGGACGGTGGATTCGGCCAATCGGCTGGAGATGGCTTCCTTGCCGGAGAACTCGACGAAGGAGGAGTGGGTCGGTGGTGGTGGAGGACAAGGGTGGTGTCGTTGAGGGTTAGAGGTGAAGTGGACCAGGTCAAACCATTCTCAGCTCGGTCCAATTTGAGTCCTCCCGATCCAATCTTCCTCAAACCGAATGTCATTATTGTGAAATTTTTATGGTCAATGGAAGGTATTTTTGACTTTTTACATTTAAAAAGGAAAATTCTGTTAAAACTTGGATGAAAATGGGTAAAGTGTAAAAAAATGTAACTAACCGACCTTATTTTGAACTTTTTATCATAGCTATAGTAAAATATAAAACACGTCACTTTAGTCGTAGAAAATTGTAATTAACCCTATATTTTAACAGATTTAAGTTACGTCCACGCCGCTCCTTAGAAATGTCATTCTTATTTCAATTCTCCCTCTCATTTTCACCTTTTTTCTTGACTCTTCTTTTGCTATCTTGTGAATGAATTTTTCTTTTTTGTTTAATATAATCATTTGGGAAAATTTCACATACCTCCTTAACTACAACCGAGTTTCATTTAACTTCTATTAAGTTCAAAAACAAATTGTGGAGTCACTTAAGTTTGAAAATATTTCTCTTTACCATTTTTTGTTAATTTTTTTTGAAAATTCTGTTAAATTTTTACAAAATAACAAAAATACTTTTGTATTAAAAAGTTAAAATAAATAAAAATGATTTTGAACTTTTTTTCAAATCTTTTTTTATAAAAAAAGAATATGTTCAGTATTAATTTAAAAATTTTTAATAAAAAAGTTATAAAAATTAAAAATGATGTTTTATATATTTTAATTTTTTTTATAAAACAAACTTTTTAAAAATTATTTTTACTTCTAACATAAATTATTCTTTATTTTATACAACGAAAAAAATTAGAAAAAAAGTTCTAAATAATATTTTTAAAATTTTTTTTTAATACAAGAGTATTTTTGTCATTTCACAAAAAAATTAACATAATTTTTGAAAATGTTAACAAAAAAAAAGTAAAATGAAACTTTTTCAAATTTAAGTGCTCTACAAGAAGTTGTTTCTGAATTTAAGAGACTAAGTAAAACTCAACTATAGTTAAGTGGGAAATGTAGAATTTTTCCTAATAATTTTAATCACTGATAAAAAAAGATAATTAATGGTAACAAAGGGAGAGCTGATGTGTTCAATGGTACACTAATATTTCATCTGATTTGACTGCTCGACAAATGAAACCAGTATATAACAGATTAACGGCCCGAATTTGAAATTCCTAACCTACAGAGGGCAGACACGTGTTCTTTTTCTGTTTGGACGTGCCAGCGCAATAATTATAGGTTAAAGGGAATATGAAATCCTCACAATTTACAGATTTTTCTCTTTCAAATTTCTATCCTAAAATTGAAACAAAAGAAGACCCTTCATTCCATTCCATTCCATTCCAATGCAAGACTGAGAGTGACTAGTCAAAAAGGAACAAATTAGATAGAGTTGGCACATGCGATGCGAGGGTGGCGCTAGCTAGCGGTGTCTTTAACTTAGCAAGAACCTCATAACATCGCTTACTGAAATAATCCCTTCCACACGCTTGCTGCCAGCTTCAACAATCACTAGTCTCCTCACCCCTGGAAAAAACAGCAACAGCTGAATAAATCAAGGAATTTGTCTGATTCTATAGGGATAGGGGAGATAAGATATATTACCAGGATTTGCCAACCGCTCCATCACTTTGTGCAAAGTATCTGAACGCAAACACATCTGACATCTCTGCCCACTCATTAGCACATGAGGAGAATTTACATCTTGCCCCAATTGCAGTGCCTACACCGCTCAAAACAAACCAACTGAAATGTAATCATCGGCTGAAGTATTTCAACTAAATTATTTGCTATAAAATAGGCAAACAAGCAAACACTACAAGCAGGCTAAAACAAGACATCAGAGAACATCAACCCCTCTCCTCCCTCCCCACATTGCAACAACCAGGATCAACAGTTCATCATCCGTACTTTCGAATTTTCATTAGACTTGCATTTTTCTTAAATATTATTTCGTGTAGCACACACCTAATTGATTGAAGGAGGGTTTATCCCTACCTACCTGAGCCCAACTAATTCAGTTACCCAACTTAGCAGTTCATGGCAGATTTTCCAGAACTATCTTTTAACCTGATTTTGAATTATAAATAAATATTAATTATTCCCATAAAATTTGTTTCCTTTTACATAGTCTCAGGTGGGTTGCTAAAATGCTAACCTTGTGTGTGGGATAATTTATAACATATACTTCCTATCTGGCACTCTTACATCATAATCAAGATTAATTACATACAAAAGATGAAAGTAACAGTTACTAACTTTGCTCATTGTGCAACGAAAACATGGCGATAAGATACACCCCAATGGATAAGAAAATTAAAAATCCCAAACAACACTCCAGCACTGAGAACATGCTAAAAAATTTCCTACAGTATAGCTTCAAACCTAGTTATTTATTCATTTCAAACCAACTATTGCTTCTGATCATTTTTTAATAATGGTAAAGTGGCACTGGATTTGATCTTGGTAGGGCTATGATTCGAGCACACCTTTTTATCCATAAAATAATAGCACATAAATTATTTTTAGCATGCTTTTAAAGTCTTAATGTTTCTTGATTTTTATCCATGTAAAGCCAACAAGAATGGTGATTCCAATACTATAAACAACCATTTACCTTTTTTAGACTAAAGTAACAGAGATTATCAGCATTTAGTCAATTACCTGGTGGATACTCATTTCATCCGGACGAATTTGAGCATATGCTCTATCTTTTGCTAAGGCAGTGATATCACTGCAGGCAGAAAATCAACAAATCTCAAGAATGGTGATTACAATACTAAGATCTCCAATACAAAACTAGGCATCATGAAACATGAAATAAAACGAAAGGATAACCTCCGTGCGTATATATCCACCAATGAGTCATTGTCGTCCACTATAGGTACCGAACTAACTTCAGCTGCAGAAACAATGTTGCAATACATAAGATGACATGAGAAAAGAATGTAATATAAAACTCCCAATAATATGCCTGGTACAAAGATACGTGTGACCAACACAACTGATAATTAAATTTAACACTAGTCATGATATACAACATATCTGGCCAACACAAACACCTTATCATTCAATCATAACACTATCACTTTCCAAAATTACACTTGGACATTCAGTTTAATAAGGTTTTCATGCATTTCGATGGGTAGGTAGTTCTGTAAAACTAAAAGCATAAAATTCAGAGAGAAAAATACACCCATATTTGCAAAAGATGATGAAACACAGTGTCGTCAGCACTAAAAAAGAAATATTGCAATGAAGAGCATAGTCAGATTCCATAAATGCAGAATACTTCAACAGAAAGCCACTTAACTCAAACTTCAGACAGTCTGGATATTATGTAAACTAAAAGGGACAGAAGAATGTAGCAATGACTTCATATAATGTGACTTGAAGCAAGTAACAATGACTTTATATAATGTGATTTGAAGCAATTTCTACAGAATTAAATTTAGTTGTGTAATAGAAATATAGAATGAAATAGAACTTGCCCTGAACTAACAATGATAGGGCTGCACTGAGGGATGCATTTGGTCTCAACATTGCAAATTGCCTTCCATTGGATTCCCCAATCTTTGGAAGCCATGTACCGAGAGGAATTGAACAAATTGGTTGTCGAAGAATTGGCAAGGAACTAGAAGAATTTCTAAAATGCCTGCATATACCTGATAATTGGCACCTAGGTCAGTAACAAATATGCGGTCTAACAAAATTCCAGAAGAAAAACACCTACATTTTAGTATCCCGGACAGGGAAGCAAGATGTAGTAGCTGCGGAAAAGAACCATCCGGTGCAGAAGAATGGATAATGGGAACGGTAGACACCTTGTTTTGCAAAAGTTTCAGAGCAACATCTTTCAAAGTGTCATAAGGCCCAGCCTGCAAATTAAATAAGACTACATATGTTGACGTGACCAAGCAACCAATTAAATATCAACAAAGAAAGAAACTTAGCCATCAAATTATATAGGTAATTTACCCTTCATGGTCAACAAATATGCAAGATTTTAACACAGGTTAGATTGAGCCAAATTCTGTTCAACTTAGCCTGATAGTCTACTTTCAACAGAGTTTCTTAAATCATATAAACATTATTAGAAAAGTGTTAGGCTCTCCATCAGTTTCCTATGGACCTAGACTCAGGTGGTAACTATATGTGGATGTTGGATTACACCTTACAAGATTTGGTACAAAGTTAAATGGCCAAAAAAGATTATCCAAATATATAGGAGTGACAGATATCAGCATAAAAACTGTGAATTCCCTCATTACCAAGATTTTATAATAGGTTTAACAGTCATTCTCCAATATCTTCATCAAATACAGTAATCCCATCACAGCAAAAAATATTATATGCATGAACATCTGACATGGAGTATGCATACAACGGTGTGGAACATTATTGGATCTGCTTTAGCTTGAAATTATTAATTCTGTTAGACAAGATGTCGAGAACAATGTTGGAGCAACGTTCTCGACAATTCACACAGGTATGAATAGATCAGTTCAAAGCTGTAAATAAAGACACAAGGATTGTTTACCCAGTTCGGTGCTAACTCACCTACGTC
>JAYMTP010000359.1:0-36072 GCA_036897365.1 Geranium brycei | reverse complement strand
TCATATTTACCATCTATCTCTTGTACTAATAGTCTTGCTTTAATAATTAGTGTTGGTTTATCTTTAACTCACATTTAACACTTTTTACAACGGTTTTTATTAATATTTTTAGTAACGGGCTTTTCATAGATTTTTTAACTTAAATTTCAAGATAATTGATGTTCGTGTTTTCTTTTATTATTTTGGTTAAATATTCAATCTAGACTTCGGCGTGGCCGGTGACTTTGTTATGGTAAAGTTGGATGGGTATTATTTTAATATCATTTACGAGGAGAGACAGTTCGGGAGGGGGCAACGGTGGTTGGGCAGAGAAGCTCGAAAGAGATCGGTGCAGCTAGAGCAGACGGACCCAGATGGGCCTTATCAGAGGTAGGGCAGAAAAAATTTGACGATTTGCTTACTGCGGTTTTGGTTGGTTGATGACTCAATACTGGGAGGGAACCGGAGTTCTCTAGTGTCGATGGGAAAATTTATGTAGGCATATCGAACTAGGGGGTCTTGGTTTTCTTAAACTTCAATACGTGTTCGGGGTGTCCCATTGGGCTCGGCACTGGTAGGGACCGAGAGTTCTCTAGCGTTGATGGATAGTGTCCTAAAAAACGGCTGCCTAGGCCGCCTCGGCGGCGCATAGGCGTTGTTTTTCACCTCACTGCCCCATTTTAAGCTAATCGGGTGGTGGCGTACGTTTTGGTTTATCAGGCGGTCCCAAGCGGTCGATCAAGCGGTTCAATATTTTATTTTTTAGAAAAATCAATTAAAACTTAAAACTTAAAACGTTAAGAATAAGACATCAGAAATAGTCACTTCATCCTCTTGTCTCACCCTAGACCCTCACAACCTAAACCTCTTCGCCTCCGACGAGCATCCATCGCCTGCCGTACCTCTTTTGTGAATTAATTGAAGTCGAAGCTCATGCGCTTTAGACTTCACTTCATGTTTGTATCGGGTGATTTGTATTTGTTTATTCAATTTATGTGATTTAAGGGTTGATTTGTTTATTCAATTTGTGGGAGCTTAGGCTTTATTTTCAAAATTTCATGGTGAAAATTGTTTGGATAGTTTTGTGATGAAAATTCAGTTGTGTTAGATTGTCAATTTCGGAATTTTTATTCATAAAGTTGTGACCACTAATCACTATTTTAGAGTGTCACAGAAAGATTGTGGTTGTTGATTTTTTATATAGAATAATCCATTTTATATTAAAAAATAAAATATATACAAATCCAATTAATCCCGATTAATCCTTCGGGATGTTGTCCGCCCGATTAGCGTCTAACGTTATTTAGAACCTTGCCAATGGGTTGATCCTGGTTAGCACAAAGAGCTTGGAGGACTTGGATTATTAAAGATTCGTGATTCCCATATTAATCGCAAGGTTGATCGAGGAAGCTGGTTTAATGTGATATGCAGTGAGATCACGGGGTTTCTCCATCCGTATGAGGTGGAGGCCTTGGCTCTGCATTATGCTGACTGATTCGAGTTGATTGGCCTTCAAGGTTATCATAGAGCCATGTTCAAAGCATTCTGCAGCGGGATTACGGGGTTTCTCTATCTGTATGAGATGGAGGTCGTGGTCTACTTGATGTTAAACATGTCGAGTTGAACATATTTGGAGGTATCATTAGCGATAGATGTTGGGTATTGTCCACTTATGAGACATGTGTTTTTATTTATCTTGCTCGTCGTTTTGTAATTTTGTGGCTCATAAATTAGTCATGTACACTTTAGCTAACAGTAGCTGGGATCACGGTGCGGTGTTTGTCCCACCATCTGTTGTTTCGACTGTCCAGCTTGATGCCGGATTAGTTGCTTAATAATACTCGTGTTTTTTCCCTAAAAAAACTATAGTGATTTATTTCCTTCAATTATTATTATGAAAACTAGAAAGTAATTCTAAATCGAGAATTTAAATATTATTATTGTACTAATTGAAAAAATGCATGAAATGTTCATTGCGAATTTAATAGTGTACATTCCATTAGGTTGGAACGATCGAATCTCAAACAAATTTGAATATTTTTACCAACAGAGTTCAGTAGTCCCCGAGGGGACACTGCAACAGTTTGAGTCTCACGCTATTAGTGAAGAGGTCTAGGTTTCGAACCCCGTTATACACAGGGTAGATTTAGGGATATGATGTAATTGTAATTCAAAAACCAACAGAGTTCATTACAAATCCGTCATTAGTTCAAAATAGTCATCGTTTCTAGATCTGGTAATGGGTGAATACTGTCATATCGTGCTCTTTCACATACTAACTTTCCTCTCGTGATTACGAGCATTTTCTTAACCAGTATACCAACCTAAAATAAAATAATTTTTTAATTTTTTAAAATAAATATCAATTCTATTTTCTCAAATTAATATTTGCAATGAACAATTAATCCTATTTTTTGTAGGTCCGGTTAATTATTTTCGATATAGAATTCTGTATTTTATGTAGAAATAAAGTACAAGTGGGACAAATACAAATTTACTAAAGACACAATCGAAAAACTCCCTCGTTTTTGAGTAAATTGTTGGTTCCGATCAAGTCAGGGACATCGAACACCAACTATGGCCATCCTATATGAGATCACAAGTCATCTAAGCAACAAGAATAACCATACGAGGATTCTTTGAAGGAACAACGGTGAAATTCACTTTAAATCAGCACCTAAGATAGATAATTAAGCTATTTAAAACCAAATAGAAGTAGGGACAACAATCCTGAAATTTAATTGATCAAAACCAGTTGAAAATAAGAGAAACATGCAGTCAAAAAAACATTGTCTAACCAAGTTCTCATTCTATATCAAATGCAACAACTCGAAAAATAAAAAGGCAACACGGATAATTTCTTGAACTAGTAGAGTTTTTCACTCTCCTGCATTTAAGAGGAAGCGCCACTTCTGAGAGCTCCAGACTTCTTAGTCTTGCCGGTGGCCAACTGGGTCTCGGGCTGAAAAACAAAATCAGAAGAAATCAGTGGTATTGAAGAAGCCAATGAAACGACAAAAAACTCAGATACTACAAACTTAGATAGTAATTCAGAGAACTGAAACTTAAAATGGGAGATGCCAGTAAACAATAAAAAATTCAAAAGAATTTGACATATATGTTACCTCCTTTTTGACTGGTTCTTCCTTCTCGGACAGTACCAACTCAATGTGGCAGGGAGATGACATGTAGGCTGTGCAAAACCAGCAAATAAAATAAGATAAAACATAGAAGACGGGAAATTAGAATGATGGGACGCTTAAAGTTAAAACTTACGATTGATTCTCCCATGAGCACGGTAGGTCCGGCGCCTTTGCTTCTGCGCTTGGTTAACCTGAATGTGAGAGATATAGAGTGAATCCACATCCAATCCCTTCACCTGAAAAGAAAAGAGTTCACAATCACCCAACATTAGTCTATGAGAAGAAACAGCAATGGAATGGATATGAAAACACTGGTAAGAAGCATACTTCAGCATTGCTCTCAGCATTCTTGAGCAGGTCAAGAATGAACTTGGCAGACTTAACGGGCCAGCGACCCTGTCCATTTGAATGCCTGTTCTTAGCTTGAGCAGTTCGCCCAACACCACGGCAGAAACGTCTGAATGGGATGGCCTGTTTGTGGACCAGAACATCTTCCAGATACCTCTTCGCCTTGATCAAGGGCATTTTCCTGATGGAGAACGCGGTCTCCCTTGTGTTCTGTTGATTACGCAAGTGAACAACATTGTTATTTTAAGCATGTAAATCAAAAGATACAAGCAATTGAGAATAAACTGAATACTAATGTTTATCGAATGTGACAAATAAACTGTTTAACTCATTTGAAATTTTAAGTATAAAGTTGTGTAAGGGAAAACAAACAGAACACAAGAAATTTGATTGAATGTGAAAGATAAACGATTCAAATCATTGGTAAGAAAAACTGTCAAACTATAATGCATGCAAACTGATGAATCAAGACATATTAGTTTGGTTACGCAAATGTATAATAATATTGAACCCCTGACAAAATAAATTATAGTCTAGAAGGCTAAATGCACTAAAACTAACTATAAATACTAATATCTCATGAAAGTTTGAGTTCATTAAGGTTGCAAGTATCACCTATAATCATTAACACCGTGTGCAACAAAATTCCAGTCTAAAGGCCTAAAGCATCAGAACCAACTCTAATTGATCCGAAAAGAGTTTCAATGCCTACAATTCTAAGTGCCAACTTAGCAGTCATCAGCACAATCATTTCTTCCATTTTAAACTGGAGTAAGCAATCAAAATGTAACAGCATTAACGTCACTTTCATTACAAACCAACAATTAGCAGCTCAACCAATAGCATCACATGAAATAATTTCTCTTTAGATTTACAATAGACCTACTCACATAGAGCAACCCAATCCTACATTTCTAATCGGGTTTTCCCATTCAGGCACAAACAATTTATTCTGCTAAAAAGTTGATGTGTATGCTAAACAACCAAGCAATGATAACTTACAAACACTAGAAGTAAAATCTATAAGGTAAATCAATTACAATGTTCAATAATTAACAAAAATCAGCAGCAGCTACATGAGAGAAATTAGGAATGTTTATAATAAAATACCTTGAAATGAACTCTGAGGTCAGAGCCTCTTGCCTTGCATGCTGCAACAAAAACAAGCACAAACACAAAATCAAAACCGATCCATCACCATGAGAACACAAATTTCAACCTCGAAATCAGCAAAAGTTAGCAACAAAATCATAGAAACAGAATAACGAATACACAAAAATACGAAACCGTGAAGAAGAATTGGAGCATACACTTGGTGGGATTGTCGGGTTCTCTGGAGTACTTGACCTGAAAAACAAATCAAACAATGACATATTTAGAACCTCAGATTGATAAAAACAGATGTTGAAATATTTATGGCAGATTCTTTGAGAAGAAGAATGGAGCTCTACCATGGCTGATGCTCTGAGTGAAGAAGACGAGCTTCGTTTTCTGGTAGCAGAGGAGGCGATGAGAGAAAGTGAGGTTCCCTTTTATGGCGTTGAGAGAAAATGAAAACCCTAGAGTTTCTTAGTTGGGCCTCTGGGTTTTGGGCTCTGTCACGAAGGCCCATTCAGTGCTTCAAATTAAAGATCCGAGTATTGGCCCAAACAACATCGTAACATGCTGTGTTCACTGTTCAGAGTAGGGCTGACCAGAAAATAACCTACCAGACGAAACTAACTTGAAAAATAACCAAACCGAAAAGAACCGAATGAGTTCAGCTCAAAACCGGCCAAAAATGTGAGAATTGCATTATAAATGGTTCAATGAAAATTGAATAAAAAACAGGTAAGTCGAAACGGCATATAATGAGAAAATTTCATGAAATTTGATTCATATAAACTGAATTAAATAAAAAATTGACGGTTCAAAACCAAACCGAACTAAATTTCACATGTTCAATTTTAGTTTTATTTTCTTAAAACCGAACCAATCCGTTAGGTTTTGAGTCATTTCGGTACAAAATCAAATTGTGAACAACATAAACGACATTGTGTTATTCTAGACTTTTTTTTTTATTTTCTCGTGTTTGGAATCTCTCAAGTTTTATTCGTTGAATATACGGTTTCAAATCATTATTGTGTGACTCAAACCGAGATCGAGTCGTCTTTAAAATTTGGTAGAGTTACAAGCCAATTTATTTATTATATATATTTGATAAAATTACTTTTCAATTTTATTAAATGTTGATTAAATACATTAACCGATTCGAACTAAATCAACCGAATTCGACTATTTCTTTTAGTCAAATTTGAACTTAACCATATAAACTCGTTTGAAACGAATTCTAATAAATTTAAATTCAATTTGACTAGCTCACTCTATTCTTGATTTATACTTTTCAAGAAATATATTTACAATTTCAAGCTAAAAAAATTAAGAATGAGCAGAAAAACACTTTGTATTTTAAAAATTAGTGTGTAAATTTATTTATTTTCTCTCTCTGTATAATAGAGTTCAAACACTGATTTATATTGAGTCAATGAATTTATGGCTTATAGTAAAGCAAACAATAAAAAAATTATAAAAAAATGGCATATAACATGATAACTATGTTTTTTTTAAACAAAATATATGCCTTCCTTAAAAATAATGAAAATACTCCTCAAATAAGATTTTTTTTTTTGTTTTATCATTTTTACCATCTAATTAAAATTTGTATAGTCAAATTTTGTAACTTAATTATTTTTTTGGTTTAATCTTAAATTTTAAATTCAAAGTCAATTTTGTCATTTGTATACGTTTTGCACCAACAAAATTTACAACACCTTTTTGTCATTAACTGTGCACATCGCCCTCTTAAATTCACTTTCCAAATTTCTTTGTTTCAAACTTGATTGCTTTGTTCTGGCTTTAAATAAGCAGTGTTTATGATGATAAAAAGGAAATTGTTTCCAAATAAATTGCACCTATTTTTGTGAGAGAATGAGAACTACATAAGCTAAGGCTAAAAAGCTAAGAAACAAGTATGGAAGTAAGTCTAGAAGGTGTAGGTGGACAAGAAGCTTGTGTAAGCAGTTATATCTGCCCATTCTGGGAATAGTTCCTTTATCTTCTTTGCTCTATCCTCCAATCTTTGCTCTAATACTGCTACTTCCACCCTCAGAGCCTCTGAACCACTTGCCTGCGTTCATCGTTTCAAACCAAAAAATGGTGAGCGGTGTTTCGAAAAAAGAGAGTCGTGAAGGCGAAACAGCCCTTATTACGAAAAAAAAGCGCCTCAAAGACAGCCCTAACACAATAAACAGACTATCTGATTTATCAGCAATAATCGCATGTGTGAGACCGAACCTATCGACTTTATGCTTTAATACATGGAGTCTCTCCCACCTGGGGATGGCAATGGGGCAGGCTCGGGTGGATTTAGTGATCTCCGTCCCCTACCCCATCAGATCGGGATATTTTTCACTCTATAGGAGTGGCAACGGGCGGATTTAGTGATGTCGTCCACTGCCCCGAGGGACAGTGGTAACTTGATTTAAAAAGTGCCCTAAAGAAAATCCTAGTGCATGTGATAGAGAACGAGAGCCATTGTTTGAGGTCGAAAGTGCCCTAAAAATAATATTAATGCACATAATAGAGAACAAGCAATAACCATTCAAATTGATTTCGATTTTCGAGGGTCGCAAAAATAATCCCGACAAGAGATATTGGTGATGAAGATGGATAAGAAAATGGCAAAACTGATGTCACAGAAGATACAACTTTACCTCTAACCAGAAAGTCCAATTCTCTTGGTTGAATCCGCTGAGCCTACAAATGTATGATGGAGGACCACCGTCACCTGACTCCGGAGCTGTAATGTTTTTGCGGACACAGTTAGCAATGAATAGCCATGATTTCAACACAAAAACAAAGAGGAAGCGGAAAAAAAATGTTGCATTACCTGGAAGTTTATTGTCAGCAAATGACCAACTAGACAATGGCCCGGTAATATTGAGTACCGCAACCCAAACCTCTTCTAAAGACCTGAAAATAAAGACAGTACATGCAGCAGCGCTTAAGAGCTGGCAAATAATTTTATCGAAATGAAGCAAATTAAAAAAGAATTATATCATCGACTCCTAGATGGCAAATAATTGGAAGTAAGGTGTTTTCATTTTCTTCTCAAATTATTTTCATGGTTAGATACAACAATTTATACCAACAGCCTTACAAATGTGCTTCAAAGCTATAAAAGTACTTACCTGTAAATCTACAACTAGAGAAAATGCTCTATATTTTGAATGACCAAAGGTTATTTATAAATCAGCACAGGCCAAGAATTTAAGAAATTAAATTTGGCAATTAAATTTTAGCACAAGACTAGACTTAAAGTGGAGAACATGCTTATACAATCAACCACCGTGTTACAATTACTGCTCATGAACCTAGTCCCTACCATGATGTCATAAATCAAATTTGTATCATGAAACACATTGAAAGTTTAATCCCGATGAATGCTGAAAGAAACCTAGAAGGATAAGATACAAATATAGTGGTACTCACCCCAAAAAAAATTCCAGGTGAACTTTCCGAGATCCTCCATCAGATACTGTATGTGGCTTGTAAGTAGACAAGTGGGGAAAATATCTATACCGCTTCAAGATATTGTCACTTTCTGCAGGGAACTTCAAGCTTCTTGAGAACAAAAAAGATACGGGAAAAAGGGCCTGAAAAAAGACAGAGATTCACAGGATGTATTTACTCCAAGGAAATGGATAAGAAATCCAAGGGTTTGCATAAAGATGTCGACATTCAACAGAAAGCATGGAGCTTTGGGGGAACCAATATTTAAAAGCCCGTGAAAATGAGAACTGAGTCTGTGTATGTTAACAGGTTGATTTTAATGAAAAACTTCTGTTCATACACAAGGATTTACATGCTTCTGTAATTAAAGATATTGCAGCACAGATATGAGTTGCGAGTTAGGATAATGAACCCAGAATTTTAAGAATCAAATCAGTTCACAAACCTGCCAAGTTTCTCGGAGGGACTGATTAAAGGTTTCATAAGACAACTCTGGATTAATGTGCAGTTCCTTGGACACTTCAGGTGCATTTTTAAAAAGAAACGACAGTGAATTGGAATCAACTACAGAAAAATCATAACTCGAGTCTACAACACGAGCTTCACCTGTCAATCCAAAATACAGAACACTTGTTAAAAGATGAAGTAAACATAATGTGAATTGGACACTTTGGTTGTGTTCATTTCCAATACCTTCTGTTACGAGGGTATGCTGGAAAATAACCCTCTTTGGAGCATCTATGCTGTAGGGAAAGAACTGTGACGATAGAGCCATGGCAAGCACAGTAAGATGCAGCAAGAACTTCAAGATGGCCGACCTGCCTAGCCAATGACCACAAACAGGTAATATAGGGCCGAAACTCCAGCCAGTTACAACTCCAATAATTGCTGCCACTACAATATCAGGTACAAAATACCCTGCAAAAAACATTTCACTATCATATTAATGAGATCCCGAACTACGGATTTATTTGAGCAAAAGAAATATCAGCCAGTTAGAACTTCAATGTTCAAATATCTAGAGGGGAGAGATTTTATAGAAGCAAAGCTCTATAAATGAACCTGTCATAGAATCATGTAATCAAGCCAAATTAAAACCATTATTCTTCATCACCAGTTTTCACGGTTAACTGACACGGTCAAGTTTCATTTTTGAACTTTATGGCTCTTTCTGTATACTAGAGAATCATCTGCTATATCACTTCTTTTGACGTATTATATACAATTAAGTAAAGACCATTACAAGTACACCCAAGAGTGACTGATAGTTACTGCCATTAACAGGTACAGCCGTACCAGTATATTGAATACAATTTCCAAGAAGGCATGATTTAATCCATATTCCTCCAGCAACTATTCAGTCATAAAATTCTTGAAAGCACATAATACATAAAAGATAAGAAAAAAAGGTTATCCACTTAAATTGGAAAAGGTTCATGAAAGTTGATCTAACTGCAGAGAAAGAACCGTGACATGTTAGTACCAATCAAGCATTAGAAAAGATTGGAGTCCAGAAAAAAAACTAACCATATGGAGGTGGGATTGATCCCATCATACCCATTTTCTCGATCAAGAATTGTACAAGAAACCCCCCAAAGTAAACAGCGTATGTAACAAATGGAATCAGAGGTATCACATACAAAATTGTTGACCTGGAATGAACAAATCAAAGGACAAATCGGTTAAGCTAGAAAAAAAGAAGAATGTACATGGTAAAGAAATTTTCCCGAGAAAAAAATAGCCATGTATAAACAATGATTCATATAGAAAAAAAATGATGAAAAGGCTGACAGATGCTAAATGCTAAAGCTTTTTCACACTGACTTCAGCCTAAATTTCATATTAGTTTAGATGTGCGTAAAACACAATGGCACCCCATCTCCATGGAGAACAATAAGTGGTTCTCATAAACAAATATGCATATGTTTCACATGTCTCACAACCTCTTGTGGACCAAGTGATCGCAATTTAGCCCTACCATACCCATTCAATGTTCATGCAGTGTCACCCTCAAACACCAGCCAAAAGGATAACTGATCATTGCATAGATTGTATATAAACACAGTCCTAATGATATTCTCTTAGTTAGAGATTTTCCAAATGTCGTTGCAGCACAAACTCCTTGATCTTTAACTAGAAAATGCAGTCAAGAGTATCATTTTCAGACATAAGACTGTTAGAGTAGCTTATAATACATATGAAAAAAAATGAAAGTACAAATAGGAGTGGAGCCTGTGCACACACGTCTTCCTTCAAAGACCTCTTGTTTTTTGCATATAAGAAAGAATGATATGGACTAGAATTGTCTGATCAACGCCCCTATATAGTCTTCTTCCTCAGAAGAACCTACCACTTATTTTCTACAGTTTGGCATGCATGTATTCACTAACTAGCTGCAGGATCACACTACACCATGAATGCCCTACATGCATTAAAAGGCCAACTAAGCTCCCAAAATCCATGGCATATTAACTGGTTTATTGCAGAGAAATAATAATAGAAGTGCTAGAGTATATGAGAGATCAGAGAAAACCTCACAAGATTCTGTTCATGAGTACCAATAATTATGAACATAGCCCAAACAAGGTACAACGTACAGAATTTGCACGCCAAACCTTTAATCATAACTCTTCACTGTTGCAATTGATTAATTCATGATAATAGTCCACATACTTGTTCATCGAAGCCCTTACCTAAGTGATCGCTGACCATAGTACTTGACGGATAGGGAATATAATATCCATGCGGGAAGCATTCCAACTGACAAAGAGAAAGTTAAGAAACCTCCACTAAGTCCAGCTAGAAGATAAACCTGGATTCACTAAAGTTATATTAGTCATTTCAAATATGAAAATACTACTGAGACAGAGTCTGTCAAGGTTCTGTTTAACCAATAACTGGGGGTTGCTTTACATACCAAAGTGAATGTTGCATATAGACCAAATGCTCCCCAAAACCTTGCTTCATCAGATAGAGCCTACAAGATTTTGATTACGAAGTTCACAATTAGCTAAGTGATGCTGTCAAGATGGAAATTGCATATTAGTACATATATTAGTACTATCAACAAGTAGACCTGATTAAATGTGCATATTCTGAATGATTACTGACGATAAAACAAATAGCAATAAACAGCAGTATATGCTGATTTAGATTCAAAATATCACAAACTGAAGAGAATTTGACAGAGAGACATACATTTTTTGTTTTCTTGATGGCCGAGACATCTTGGGAGAGAGGAAAGTTACTCCACATAGTAATGGGGATCAACAGACCAATAAGGGAGGAGGGAATAAACATCATGAAAGCCAAATAAGGATGAGCAAACCTGCATGTTATTCAACAAGTTAAGTAGAAGATGTCAAACATGTCACTCAAATTCAGTAGTACTAGTGCCAATGAATTATAAAATAGCAGCATATAAAAAACGAAATGCCACTTTTTCTATCATTTGTATATAAAATATACAGCATTGTATACAAGTTATCCCTATCTATAGATGATAACACTTACCAATTCATTGCATGGCTAGAGAATAGCAATCTCAATATGGAAAAGGTGATTGGAAACATAATTCCCAATATAACTGCTGAAGCATGGAATATTATTCCTGGAAAAAACAGTATAGCAAGATTACGCAAAACCTACCTCAGAATATCAACCATCTTTGACCAAAACTTCAAAGACAGTAAGTATAGTAATGAGTGTCAATTTGAATTGAGCAGCATATTTAACAATGAGCACAAACCAGTTTACCTTTCATAAAGTCCCAGTATGTTGCAAACCATGTATAAAAACCAAGATTTGTCAGATGCAAGAAGAATGGAACAAGAAGGAAGATGGCAATGGGAATACTGTGAAGTATCATAGCTTCCCTTTTTGAATAGTATATCTGAAAGGTTTCAATTTAAAGTGATCAGATTAATATTCTTCATCACTAATGATCATTTCATTCAGTGAACAATGTAATATAATATCTGGAATAGTGCAAGCACTATGAGGAGACATAACATACCATGAAAAATGACAAGTAATCAAAGAAAACAGCTCTTTCATCTTTGTCTTCCTTGACCACGGCTTTAAGAGATTCACGTTCATAAGCGTTATGTAGATCAGAAGAATTGGTGAAGGCTTTAACTATGCTGATCAAGTTATCTCCGCGTGCTTGAATGCTTCCAGGTCTTGTTCACAAAATTATGCATGCATCAGACTAAGTGATTAACGACAAGCCAACAAAAAAATTCCAATTGAGAAAATTTGTACCAAACAAAGCCATATTAATGCATACAATATATTCTTCACGGTATCATAGGAGGTATGGTAAAAATAACCGCCAAGGAGAAAAATTATGTCCAGGCCAGGAATATCGCTATAGTCTTGGGAAAACATTCTGTAATCTGTATCTCCAGGGATAACAGGAAAGACATCCTGCATATGACACATGTATCATTCCTTCAGAATGGAGAAAACTAATATCACCAACAAGACAAAATTGAAAAGTAACCACGCTATTCCTGACCTAATTAAAGAATGTGCTAACATAAACAATAAAATCAATACTGCAATGCTCCCAAGGGAACCTGCAAAAATGCAGTGGTAACTACACCGGTTCTAACTAAAACTAATAGAAAAGGGAGATATTAACCTGAGCTGCACTATTCCCCATGGGATATATTGCAGATAGTCCGTAAACATGGGATGGCCAGGAACCAGGTCCAGATTGGCAAACCATATCTATCAGTACATCAAGATTCAAATCAGCAATGTTTACATGATATTAGCAATTACATTGAGAAGACAAACATACAAAATATTGCTAATTATCTATAGGTCACTTTAAAAAGGAGGGGGTGTAGTGTTTAGGAGGCAAGAAATCAAGTGAACGTCATTGAATTGTGGTGATTTTCGTTAATATGTTTGTCTCACTATACGGTTTATATAACATGAAATGAAACACTGTCCAGTAATCCAGCAAAGTTACAAAACACCAACTAAAGAGGAAAACTAGCATGAGATTATATCATACCAGGTCCTCCAGTGCCGGATGCTTCAATATTTATAGCAGCTCCAATTGAGTCACGCCATTTATGCGTCTTCATGAAGCCATGTGCACCCTAAAATATTGCACAAGTAACACCTTTATCAGCCCAGGGGCATTAAGAAGGTAAAATACAAACTAGATAACATGAAATTCTGAAAGCACGGTTTTTGAGGATTGGATTTTTCATGTTGTGTTTGGTTTCTTAGCTGTCAGGTCTTATACTTGGGATCAAGGTGTAGGGGTACATCCCATGGCATGTATAGACAGCTGAAATTGATTAGCAGTGGAAGCAGTTTTCATGAAAATAAAGCAGGAGGATAGATTCTAGTATGTACAATTTAAGCATGCCTAGCACTGAATTTCTTATCCTATAAACAGAACAATCCTTTTAAACATTTCCCAATGTTCATAAACAAATACAGCAAATAATAATTTTGCAACAGAATTAATTTTTCTTTAGATTCTTACCAACAAAAAAAGTTCTTCTGCACCATTAAAAAGAAAAATTATAGGGTGAGGAGGGACCCAGCCAGAATCAACAGTTTGTCTTGCTAGTTCCATCATTGATGCTGCCAAAAAATATCAAGAGACTAAGAGAATGGCACAACCGATGAAATTTGTCGACGTGGTAGAGAAATCAAAGAACCAACCTACACAAGAACCACAATCGGCAGCCCCAGGAGAACCAAGTGGACTATCAAAGTGGCCATTAATTAAAACCGAAGTGTCGTTTTCCAGTGAATCTACTGACGACATCCTGTCAAGTGATAGCAGTATAAAAGTAATTCATAGTGCTAGAAACATGTTTCTAAAAGAATCTGTAAGATGAAATGAAGATGCTTTGATATATATAGATTCACACACTACACATTGATCCGCAATTACCTCATACAGTGCAGGACAGGCCAATTTAGAAAATTACAATGCATAAATATTATTAGCATTTACTTAAATCCTTTCCCTGGATAAATGAGAATTTAGTTTCTTCTCCATTATACAAAATAAGTTTATCATTGATGATTATGAAGAACTGATAAAACTGAATATTATAAATGTGAGCTACAATCATTGTAGATGAGCTCCTTGTCAAGAAGAAAATAACACTATGCACTTCACCTTTTTTAATAGTGCGAGGTTGCAATTTACAAAATACAGGACTTGAAGTCTTGAACTGCCATTTTCATCTACAACTGAAACAGCCACCAGGCCATTTTTGTATACACTGGTTGGATACTAGGAAACTTACAAAACATTTACACGTGTCTACTAAGATTCAAAATAAGTACCTCATGACAATGTTTGTATGGTTTTTATAGGCAAGAGATATGCTGTAGCCTAAAAACAACATATTGAAGGAGCCGCCAACAGTGGTCTCCTCGACCTCAATTCTGCAGAGATTTGTTAACAAAGGTGATCATAGCCAACAAAGAACACGGCAGCAACAGAACAATAACAATTACAAGATATGCATGTGACGTGTGTGCCCGTGAAACTGAAGCAGCAGTACACTTTGAAAATTGCATGCCAACCTATAATTGGACCCGGCTCGCTCCTTTATCATTTGCAACTGCGCTTTGATGTATCTAGCAGCTTCTCTTAAACCCGGTCGTCCTTCCTATTAAAAAAAGGATCACATTAATGATTAATGTAACAACAAACTCTGGTGTAATGTGCTTTCAAACTTAACTACCTATCTTGACTACTGAGCCCCAAACTTCAATTAAAATCTCTAGATACCCAATAATTATCATAATAATTCAATAATTTCACTCACTTCTCATTCTGTCTCTTTCGCAACAGCCAAACGAATTGAAATCAACCATAAGCAAAATGCAGCAACAGAACTCAAAATCATACAAATTCCACAGGAAAATCACATCAAACGAACCACAAAATCAAACAAAAACCTCACACAACACAACAAAGCTCTCCAAATCAATTCAAAATCAAATAACGACACAGAAACAGCAACGAAACGGCGAGTAACCTGGCGGCCGTCGATCTCCTCGGTGAGGAAGCGAATGTGCTCGATGGCTCGGGCCTCGGAGAAGCGATGGAGCGGCGCGTCGGCGGCGAGAGGCTTGACGAACTTGAGGTGGACGACGGAGTGGACGAGCAGCGACATGAGGCCGTACATGGCGGCGAGGAAGAGAAGCAATTTGAAGGCGGAGGCGTCGCCGGAGCCGATCCGGAAAGCCATTCTCGATCTGCTCGTTCCGATTCCGATGAGATAGGTCTGGGAGAGATGGAGTGTGCGTGTCAAATTGATGGAACGACACGTGCGAGGGAGGAGTGAGGGAGGGTATTTATAGGGAGGAGCGGAGGAGGAGGAGATTCTGGGTTTTGTAGCTTTCGTCTCCGATAAGCGTTTTTCGATACGTCTACAAACGGACGCATCTCCCGCCGTGTTCTGTTTCTTCTTCTTCGGCGTTATTTCCTTGGCTTTGGCTACATTACATTTTTCTATTTTTAATTCTTATTTTATTTCGCTATTTTGCATTTTAAATTAATATTGTAATTAGGAGGATAAGGAAAAGCTAAATATTTTAATTTCTGACATCTCATCGGCTAAACTACTATGTGATTATTTTATACAAGTATGTTGCGGTTAAGAGTACTATTTTTTTTTGAAAGTAATTATAAGGGTACTGATTAAGTAACAAGTATACATGTCGTCAATAAAACAATCAAATATTTTAGGTTTATATTTTTAATTTAATTGAGACGTCGTGAGATCAATCTTATTAGAAAGAATGAAAATAAGTTTTTAAATAATTATGAAATAATTTTTTTACTTATATTAAAAGCTACCATGACATATGATTTTATAGTTGGGCTATTCCGTGATTATAAAATGAAATCTTCATAATCATGTGTTTTTGTTAAACTCATATTGAGGTGCATCGTTTTTTAAAATTATAGTTAGCGTGTACATTTTTATTGTCTTCACACACTTACAATGTCTTGTGTGATATAAGAGGCTCACATCACTACAAATTTATTGGTAAGATTGTAACTGGGTCGGACTAATAAGGAATAGTACCGAATCGAAAGTTTTGACTTTTTAATTATTGAAAATCATATGTAGTCAATTATTCATAACTACACATGTAACCCGAGTTAAATTTAGAGTTTTTTTAAAACTACCGGTAAGATAAACACAAAATACATACAAAATCATCATTAGAACCATCATACCATTATGCTCGTTGACTAGCAGTTGACTGGTCGGATTAACCGCCCAAAGTTTACTTCAATCATTATGTATTGCAGAGAAGAAAAAACCTCTATCATAATAGTGTGATAATAAGACATTATAATAAATTTGGTAGCTACTTAGACTAAAAAACAAGGGTAATCTTCCCTAGACAATAAAATATGTTGACATGAGAAGGAGACGTATTTACTAGTTATATCAACCACAATCACCTAAATCTGATTGTGTTATTTAAACCAATGACAACCTTTATTAAGATGAGTTACCCGAAACTAGGGAACTCACCGTACTTGTATATGAGAACTTCACCTAATAAATCTCAAACAAAAGCACCCCAATATTGTGTTGGTTGAAACATGTATGGAATGTAAAGCTTGAAACTATTAACCACAATTTTTTATTTTTTTAAATTCTGGCTCCTGGTCCAAAATTTTAACGTCTAGCCTTATTGGAGGATAATGAAATTGAAACCACAAATATAGGGTTTGAGTGTTGATTAAGAAAACATAAGTTGTTACTAACTAGTTGTATCAAGTATAAACTACTCAAATATATATATATATCAAATCAACTGATTATTTGTAATTCATTTTTGCGGATGAAATAACTATATGCTAATATTTTAAAATAACGTTTTTACAGAGTTTGAGTTAGATATTTGTCTTTTCTTAAATTTTACCTCCATATTAGTTTTGTAAAGCGATCAGGTAATGAAGCCGCTCATTTTATGGTCTCTCTTGCTCTTATGGGCCCTGATCGGGAACTAGAGCCGGGACAATACCCGGAAGCTCTTGTTCGGATTATCTGTAATGACTCTTCGTAGTTAATAAAAGGGTATGTTTCTAAAAAAAATCATATATATTAAATAATCCAAGTACACTTTATTATGTGTTAAAATTGAAATTGCAAATTTTCAAAAAAGTATCCAATGATTTAGATAGGTATGAAATCTTTTAAAAACTTAGAATTTGAGAATTACAACAAATAAGAAAGTGTGACAATTCCATAAAATCTCAACCAATGGCAGGAAAACATTTATAGGCAATATTACTTGTACCAAACTAACGATAACAATAATTTAGTTGAATCTAACCAATATTAAATAAATTTAAGATTCACTGATTTACTTGTCGATTAAAATTTATGTACATTAATGAAGAATATATTTATTGGACAGGGATGGGGACATAGGAAACGAACATAGTGGTGTGGATTCATATATATGGTGGAATTGGATTGTCGTAGAGTGGTTCATTTATAAATCGGATGGTGGCAATTAAAAAGTAAATGAGCATGGACCAAACGGACCAAAAGAGTGTAAATTGGGCATGAATTAGTCAACACAATTTTGTAGTCACGCAACGCAAGCAATCTCTTAACGAATGTCGTGGCAAATATGGTAATTAAGTGCATTATTACTTGCCCGAATAGCTTTTTATTTTGCGCTTGTATTGTATGGAAATATAAACGGAAAAAGGGTTGAGAAATGGCATTCGGTGCCAATTTTGTTCAATCATAACATCTAATTTATACAAATTTAATGTTAAAATAAAGTTACAGTTTCAAACTACTTAACATTTATATCGATAAGGGGCATAAGTTGGCCCAAAATATCTCCCATACAACATTGGTTGAAGCCTAAATAGACTTATCGAAAGTATTAAGAGTGATTACGGTCGATTATAACCACTATATCATTTGAAAAACTATATTATTTGAAAACTAATATGCATATGGTCATTATTGAGATATGAAAATCATAATCGCAACCACAATTACAATTATTGGTGGTTATAATTCATTCGGTTTATGATTTTAATTGTGTTGATTGTGAGCAATGAGCTTCTCATGTTAGTCATTTCTTTTGAGAAATATTGTATTGAGGACGCGAAGACGAAAGAAAGAGACGAGATTTAGAGTTTCTTTTGAAGGTATGGAGGTTATTTGGAGCTTGCGATTTTTTTCATGTGTTATGAATAATTCAGAAATGCACGTTTATTGAAGATAGACATAAGGGAATAAGTCATGTCAGCAAGGTTTTAATGGAAGATAATATCAAAATAGAAGTTGTGCATGAGTCAACGGTGTGTTTCACCGATGTGCGAGAAATAGAATTTATGTGCAGTCCGGTTTGTTTCAGTTAACTGCAGTTTTTCAATTTATGAAATTACAAACCACATCAATATTCTCTGCTCGTACTTCAGACCATAACCAAACCAATTGTCTGTAATTCACCACATATGAGGCAAGTTTTAGTTAGTTTTTGTAGTTAGTGCGATTTATCAGTTAGTTCTTATCACCTCATAAAGTGCTATAAAGTTTAAAACTTATGCTTAAAGGTTCTTTTTTTTTAAAAAAATCAGTCAAGTTCATGTTGTAGATTATGCAATGTTGTAAAATTTGCTAGACGCTAATTGAATGGATGAAATCTTTAGGAATTAATCGGACTAGTCGATGACTAATTTAATTTCTATATTTATTTATTTGGGAATTAATCAAACTAGTTGAGCACTAATTGAATTTTTATTTTTTTTATCACACACGTGCGCACGAATGAAAACCCATGTTAGCGTGTGAACGCGCGAACTGAGCACATCCCCATGCTAGCCAGATGTTTCCATTATGCAAACATATGTTGCTCTCTCCCCCAATCATCACAATAATCGATACTAGATCATGCAAATAAAAGAAATGACAATCAAGACACAATCATGAATAGTTGAAATATAGTAATGAACAATTTAAATACAATCATGAACAATAGGAATATTGAAATGATAAGAACAATAAAAATACACCCTAACCCCTAAATGAAAGAAAAATATATGAAGAAATGAAGCGAGAATAGTAACATATAATAGGGGTAATTTCGTTTTAGTACACTTAAATTGACACGATTATCACTTAATTACAACTAACTCCTAAATGTCTCATAAAACATCAACAAACTTTGTTTTTTTCTTCTCATTTTGCTCATTTTCAGTACGAAAAGACTAAAATACCCCTCTTTGACTTTTAAATTTCAAAATCATGTTATTTTTTTCATTTCAACTCACTTCAAAAACGGTCGAGTTTCATATACTTAGAAATTTCGAATAATTTTAAGGTCTTCATAAGAAATGTAAATGATTTTCATACATTTTTGAAATGATAACCTCCAAATGTCTCTCGTCCATTCACACATGTTATTTTAATTACAATTTTCATTTTTTGTTACAATTTTTTATAATTACAAATTTAAAGTTTTTGACTATGAATCAGACTTAAATCTGCCTAATCTATCTTATAATTCAAGCATAAATGAAAAATCAATATAATAGAATCGGAGAACCCTATTGGGCATTCAAAATTGGAACCAAATCATTTTCTCACATTTCCAACCAATAGAAACCAGAAGGTCAGATTTGGTCCGGTTCATGTGGATCCGGTCCGGTTTCGAAAGGGTGCACACCCCTAATCCGAGGCCGGCGTGACATAAAAAAAAGAAAAACTAAAAACCTCACCCAAAAATC
Source organism: Geranium brycei (assembly GCA_036897365.1). NCBI lineage: Eukaryota > Viridiplantae > Streptophyta > Magnoliopsida > Geraniales > Geraniaceae > Geranium > Geranium brycei. The sequence continues at coordinate 16,281 of JAYMTP010000359.1, read as the reverse complement.
GAAATCCAACACATCCCGTCAAGCAAGGCATTTTGCTTTATTCCCTTTTCGCTTCCTCCGATACATCTACCGTTACTGCTTTACACACCATCTTCAACAGTCAACACTACAAAAATAGCTCTCACACGAGCGAGACTCGGAAACGAACCGCAAAAACAGATCTCCGAGAAACAGACCACAAAAAATGTATGGAAAATCCGTACTATCTCTTCTCTGCGTCTTGGTCTTCCTCGTCGCTTCCTCGATCTACTTGGGCTCCGTCGACGTCAGATCCTACTTCTTCCCCACCATGCCCTCCCCGCCGATTGCTCAGTCCCTCTGCGCCACCGATCTCTCTCTCCGTCCTCTCAGGGTCTACATGTACGATCTCCCCCGGAGATTCAACGTCGGCATGCTCAAACGCCGCGATTCCGAGCAGACGCCGGTCACGGCGCCGGATTTCCCGCCGTGGCCGGCGAATTCGGGGCTCAAGAGGCAGCACAGCGTCGAGTATTGGATGATGGCTTCGCTCCTGCACGGCGGCGGAGGGGAAGAGGTGGAGGCGGTTAGGGTTTCGGATCCGGAGAGTGCCGATGTGTTCTTCGTGCCGTTTTTCTCTTCGCTGAGTGTTAATACGCACGGGCGTAACATGACGGATCCGGATACGGAGATTGATCGCCAATTGCAGGTAATTTGATTTGGTTCTGTGTGGCCGGAGTTAGTCAAATTCAGCTGATTGGTGATTTCGTTTCTTGTGTGAATTGTGAAATGGCTCTAATCTGTTTGTGGAGATTAGAGAATTTTGAACCTGATTGTTGTTGAAGATGGAGAATTGAGTTGATTTATTTCTATGTTTGAGATGAGGTCATGGATTGATTCAAATCTGCCATTGAGCATGGTTGTCAGTTGTCACAGTTTGAGCTTCATTGCCACTGAAGATTTAGAATGATAGATTAGTTCATAAGCCACTTAAGAGAAGTAAACAGAGAATTATCAGGAAAAGAGTTGCGGATTCACTGATAGGCACTCTAATCGGACACAATTGTGTGTAAATGTTCAAGACGAGTAATGTTTTTAAAAAAAATTCATTTGATGGTTCATTGAACATAAGTGAAGTTCGGTACTGCATTTGTATGCAGATAAGAAGCTCTATGGTTTTGAAAATGCAAGCATCTACTTGGGAGTTCAAATGACAGTTCTTGTTGTGGTTGTGATGGATTTCAACTTCCCCGAGTCCTCAAATGTACAATTTTTGTTCATTTGATAACCATCCACCTGTTTGTTTCTTTAAGTCTGTAGGTAGATGATAGTAAATGATTAGTATTGTGTTGGTAACATTTGTGAAATTCCCGTGTCCTGACTTCCACTGTATTTATTTGATAATCGGCCAATTATAAGTTTTTGCTCTGATTTGCCATTACACTCTTTAATGTTTCAAATGTCATTCTTTAATTTTGTTTGAACTTCTGTATATGTTACGGTTGAAAATGGGTTGCTTCTGATTTCAGATTGATTTACTAGAATTCTTGCGGCAATCTATGTATTGGCAGAGATCTGGCGGCAGAGACCACGTAATTCCTATGACACACCCGAATGCTTTCAGATTTCTTCGAGATCAGGTGAACGCATCTATTCTTATTGTTGCAGATTTTGGACGCTATCCTAGAACAATAGCAAATCTGAGCAAAGATGTGGTGTCCCCATACGTTCACATTGTGGAGTCCTTCACTCACGATGACCTTCAAGACCCATTTGAGTCTCGCACTACGCTTCTCTTTTTTCGAGGGGTAACTGTCAGGAAAGATGTATGTAAGCTCGAGAATCTCGGTCAAAAGTAGACTATTCCCTTCAAAACTATAACTGATTGGTCTTGGCCCCCTTATATTGCAGGAAGGTATTATACGTGCTAAATTGGCTAAGGTACTGGCTGGTTATGATGATGTTCACTATGTGCGGAGTGTTGCTACAAAAGAAAGCATAAAAGAGGTATTTGATGGAATTATATTAATAATCTACATTATTGTCATTAATTTGCATATCTAGGTCCTTGATGTTCATGATGCGCTACTGTTTCCTAAAATTAAAAGAGCCTCCATTATAGTCGCCCTTTCCTCATTTATCACCGAGTCTCTCTTTATAGCCATGTTTACCAATAATAACTTTTTTACAATCCCTCATGTTACACAAGGATGTGGTTGCTTGAATCAATAATATGGAAAGAGACTCTAGAATAGAAGCCCTTCGTTTCAGATCAAGAGAAATAAAAAGGAGTGATCATAGAGGAACATGAGTAGGACATAGGCAGAGTCAGAGTTGAAAACAAAGCTCCAGTAATCTCCCACTGCAAAAATCGGACATAATTTTCATATTCCTTCATTCATGAACTTCAATAATAAAAAATTTGTATCCCTTACATTCCTGTAATTACTCCGTGAGGCGAAGGAAATATACTTTCCATTCTCCCCGAAGACATAAGATATTACGAGTCAACTAATTTCAACTCCAGTATGATTAACTTAAAGAGCATGTAATCAGTAATCCACGGTACTTTTAATATGAATCTGAAGAAGAAAATCTGTGAGTGGTCATGGAAGACTTCCATAGAAGCATATCCTTTGTTGCTTAGGTGAAGAGCTTTCTCTCATCGCAACATAAAAATAGAGCGACAGACCATCTTCTCAAGGTCACTGAAAATGTGAATTCCTTATTCCCAGGACCAGAATTACACGGTGCTAACTTTGCACTGAGAGAGGTGTCCTTACTCAGAAAATAGGGATTGTCCTCGTTAAATTATGAGCTAGTCAAAACATTTATGACTATCTTGTCTCTCATTACTGGTTAATATCTGATACGCAAATTCCTTATTTCTTCAAGTGCTCACTTTGCACTGAGAGAGGTGTCCTAGCTAAGAAATTACAGATTGTCTTTGTTAATTTACGAGCTAGTCATAAAAATTCTGACTATATCTCGTCTCTCATTTTTTCTTCTTCTGTTGTATCAGTCTTCACAAGGGATGCGATCATCAAAATTCTGTCTGCATCCCGCAGGGGATACCCCTTCATCTTGCCGGCTGTTTGATGCTATAGTGAGCCACTGTGTTCCCGTCATTGTGAGCGATGAAATCGAACTTCCGTTCGAGGATGAAATCGACTACTCCGAGTTCTCAGTCTTCTTATCCTCAAAGGAGGCATTGGAGCCTGGTTACATGGTGACCCATCTCCGGCAAATTCAAAAGGACAGATGGACTGAAATGTGGACGCGACTTAGAAACATCTCTCACCACTTCGAATTCCAGAACCCCCCGAAGAAAGAAGACGCCGTCAATATGCTATGGAGACAGATAAAGCACAAGCTCCCTGCCACGAAACTTGCAGTTCACAGGAGTCGGAGATTGAAAGTTCCAGATTGGTGGTGGAGAAGACGGTGATTTTAATAGCTTCCTCTGTGCAATATAGATTCACAATCAATTTATTTATTCTTGAGCTGAGATCTGTTGACGTGATGTAATTATGCTTGTAATTTTTCATTTTTAAGGGTTCAATTTGTGATGTCGTGAACTTCATTTTCCTCTATGAAAATTACATTAGTAAAGAGTTCCAATAGAATTTCCCGAATAATAATCATCTTGAGTTGTTATACAGATTGAATTTGATCATAATATTTGATATTTCTCCGTCTTACACCTCACGGGTCAACAACCCATATGTTATTTTTATTACACACATCGAATCCGACACGGGAAATTCAATCCGGCTTAGTCTTGAGATAAAATATTGTATAATTAACCAGTATTCTTAAAATCTTCACTTATTTGATTAGTATTCAATTAATTTTGTAATTCAATTAGTACAAGAAAAGACTCTCTCCACACTAACGTCCATAGTTTTTCAGAACACTTTAGTATTGTTTGAAAACCATTGCATGTTGGAAAAGTGATGGTTTTGGGTTGCGAACTTGCGGTACATATTGGAAACCAGTGTCTATCCCAGCGAGAACCAGCAACTGCTTGGATCGGTCTTGACCGTTGGATCGCTTGAGCCTCCAATTTAGTCCAATGTTGTTCTCTTTGGCCCATTTTTTAAGTTAATATATTTTTCTAACATTTGATTTTAATTTTAGCGGCCCACACATAAAGTCACCTATACTTAAATTTACCTTCAAGTTAAAAATTAAAATTTTAATTTCTCTCAAATTGAAAAATTACTGTACTTAAATTTACCTTAAAGTTTAAAGTCAAAATTTTAATTTTACCTTCAAATTGAAAATAAAAATAATTGGAGACTATTCACCGTCTCCCCAATTCCAACTCTTCAAAATTTTCATTGTGATTTACTCCTAACATCAAGCTTAATATTATAATTCAACCATAATCATATCAATCTTATTCACCAAATTAAATAGCAAACTATTTACTAATTTAACAATAGAAAATTAACTGAACTATGAGCAATGTAGACGTATTGACTAGAAAGAACAAAGTGGTTCAACTAAAAACTAAATTCAAATGTTATCAGTTCATACATAGAGCATCTGATAATCACAGATAACAGTTCTAAACATATTTGGTTGTGATTCTAATCATGCAATAATCACTCCATAGTTCTTGCTGGACTTGTTACCTACTACCTTGTATATAATCGATCAATAATCAACCATCAAATAGCATTAGTGTAATATTTTGTTGCCTTATACGACACATGTGGACTTATATAAATAGTGGTTTCTCTAATTAATATAGCAAGACATGAATAATTTTCATTAGGAAAAATTGCAAAAAGTCTCCATATATTTATGGTTTTTTGCAAAAACTCTTCCTCACTCATGTTCAAATTTGCACCGTCTGTGTAAATCTGTGAAAATTAACAGAAATTTCACTTAAGTGCTGGATGTTTGAGTTAGCACGTTTAGGGGTGGACATGAGTTTAGAATTGGACCAAACCGGTCAAGAATCGGACCGGACCGGACTCCCTAGTCTCTATTTTAAGAACCAAACTTAAAACCTTTGCATGCGGTTTCCGGTTCTCTAGTCTTGGTTTTGGTTCGGTTTGGATTCGGTCTCCGGTTCCGTTGCCAAAGTGTCCACCCCCAAGTACATTTGAGTTAACACTTAAGTGACATTTCAATTATTTTTCACGGATTTGCATAGACAGTGCAAAAATAAACTTGAGTAAGGGAGAGTTTTTACAAAAATGAACATGAGTGAATGAGAGTTTTTGCAAAAATACAGTGAAGTGATAGTTTGTGCAAAAAACATAACTATAAAGAGACTTTTTGCGATTTTCCCTTTTCATTATGTTTTTCTTCATGGTATAAAAGCAAATATAACCTAGTCATGGAAAATGATGCAGCTAGTGATTCTGATGGTTCGAAGGTGGTAGCACCGATCACACCTTCGCCATCAGCTTACATCCTGTACCCATCATACCACCCAGGATTGACACTCGGTGCGGAGCAATTAACTAAGGTGACAACTACTATACTTGGAGACACCAATGCACTTGAGTGAAAACTCAAAATAGGATTCATAGACGGATTACCAAAACTGAATAAGGATGATATAAACCTCCAACTTTGGGTCCAATGCAAGGTGTTTGTCATGTCTTGGATAATCAAATCCCTGAGCAAGGAGCTACGAGATGGAACTGTCCATGCCACCTCGTTACAAGAGATATGAGAAGACTTGGAGCAACGATTTAAGCAAAGGGTAGCTCTACGTGTGTATGCACTCCGACGAACCATATCACTAATGCAACAAGAGCACCAGACAGTCTCAGTATACTATGGTAAGCTAAAGAAGGCATGGTCTGAACTGCAATGGCTCCAACCCCTACCTATGTGCTTTTGTGGAAAATGCGTCTATAACATCAAATGGGCGAAATCGGGCCATGCATGATGAGGAGAAGGTATGCGACTTCCTCGTGGTACTCGATGATGAGTTCTCCACCGTTATATCACAATTACTTAGAACAAACCCTATCTCGAGTCTTGGACGTGCCTATTCGGCCATAACTCAAGACGAAGTGCAGAAAGAAGCAGTTGTACGGTCTCCAGCCTTGGAGTTGGCGACGACGGCAACCCACCGATCAGATAACATCGACGTCGGTCATGCCCACGTCGGAGAAGCATCACTTGGCTAGATCCAGGCCGTTCGATGAAGTAGCCACTGCGGCAAGACGAGCCACGACATCGAGAACTACTTCGCCATTATCGAGTTTCCTCCTCACTGGAACAAAGTTGGTGGAGGTGGATCCGAGCAGCACCAAGGGGTCGATCGAACATAGAAGAGAGGATTGATGTTGCGTTAGTTTCGTATGGTGTTGACGACAACAAACTTCTTTTAGGCCGCGACAATGAGAGACCATCAATTGGGCTTAACTCATTCAACCCAAATCAGCAACAAAACTTTAATTGGGCTCCATAAACCCAAATTGAAATGGACCAATTTGCACATCAGCTAACTCACGCCCAAAGGTCTCACTTGCTAGATTTGCTTTCAAAGCCCAACCCTAGTCAAATCCAATCGATTGTTAGAACATCAGTCAATGCAACCTTCTCGAATTTCTCTAGTAACAAATTATGGATTATCGACTCAGGATCAATATTTATCTAAATCAAAACTCTCACCAGTAGAGATGCCTAATGGTAAAAGCGCTCCCGTCGTTGTGGTTGGTGATGTAAATTTCGACAAAGATTTACATCTGCAGCAAATCCTTGTTGTGCCTCAATTATGCTTCAATTTAATGTATGACAGTCAGATAACTTGAGACCTTAATTACGCGCTAATATTTTATTCGAATTTTTATGTGATTTAGGACTTCCTCTCGAGGGTCTTGATTGGCATGGGTAGAATGCGATATGACCTCTACTGTTTGGAATCGACGGCGGCCGACAAGGCTTTGATGGCTCACAAACACAATAATGCGCAATTATGACATCTACGTTTGGGGCACATTCGAGCTCAACGGTTATCATTGGTTCCAAATTTATCCTTTTCAGATAATAAACTCTTATTGCCAGTTTGTGATGCATGTTGTAGGGAAAAACTAAACATATTGACTTTTCCAGCCCGTAATAATAAATTCTCACATATTTTTCAGTTAATACATTGTGATATTTGGGGTGCCTATCACACATTCACACACTATCTTTGTTTGGTTGTCACTTCTTTTTATCATTTAGGGACGATTATAGCAGGGCAATATGGATATTTTTAATGAAACACAAGCAGAGACTAAGACATCACACCAACTAGATGTGAACAACGCTTTCTTGCATGGTGATATGCGTGATGAAGTCTATATGAAGATTCTACATGGGTTCTCTAAACATGGGGAGTCGCGTGTTTGTCGTCTACAGAAGTCCATATATGGGTTGCGACAAAGTCCCTATAGAAGTCTATATGAAGTTCATGTATCATCCCCGCATGCCTCATCTAGATGACGCACACCATGTACTTCGATACCTCAAGAGTTACACAGGACAGGGATACTACTTCCATTATCAAATTCCCTTTCCCTACAAGCATATTCCGATGTTGATACACCTGGATGCCCAGACACGTCGAGGGTTCGTCATCTATCTTGAAACTTCCCCCATATCATGCCGGTCCAAGAAATATAGTGTGGTTTCATGCTCCTCCGTCGAGGATGAATATTGTATAATGGCCGCTACCAGCCGAGAAGTAGTTTGGCTTTGTCACCTCCCACAAGATTTACAAGCACCACATAAGTGAGGTGATTCCTCTCTTTTGTGACAACTACACATCAATATACATTGCCTTAAATTCATATTCTTCACGAGCACACCAAACACATTGAGATTGATTGTTACTTTGTGCAGCAACATCTCCAGGCCAACATTCTACACCCTTGACTCGTCTCTAGTAAGCATCAACTCGCTGACATTTTCACCGAGGGATTCGGACGCGATCGATTTCATTAGCTACTTTGCAAGTTGGGTATTTCCAACCTCCATACTCCAACTTGAGAGGGGGGGGGGGGAATCATTACCTACTAACTTGTATAAAATCAATCAATAGTCAACCATCAATTAATATTAGTGTAACTTATACGACACTTGTAGACTTGTATAAATAGGTGGCTTCTCTAATGAATATAACACGACAAAAATCATTTTCATCATGTTTTTCTTCCTATTTTACCTTAATTTCGATTAATTCTATTTCAACAATTACTTTATCCTTATATGTAAAGTCATTTGAGAGTTCACGGAATTTCCTGAATTTGAGAAAATTGATTTAAACCCCAAGATTTATCGCTAGGGCCAGCAGAGTAACCACGCGTTGAAGCCAGCGGAGCAATAAGAGTCCATGACAGAGAGGGAGGACTTGAGGAGGAGGGAGACCTCACAAAGATTGGAGATCTCGTTCATGTACTTGTCGAGCCACTTGTCGCCGATCTTATCTTCACCAACTGTGGAGGTTGTCGGTGAGTCACGACTAAGGATTGGAATTGGGGAGACTATAAGGTCATGTTGATGTCACCATTTCAAATTATTTTTTATTGTTATTTTTATCTTTAGGGTAAATTTGAAATTTTGATAGAAATTGGAGCTAAGCGATGCACTTTTATTCATTTAGGTAGATATATTTTATGTATTGAGTACGTTTTATTGGATAGTTTTGTGTTTGTATACCAATTGTATATGTAATTTTGTGCAATTACCCTTAGTTTTGTTGGGTTAAAAATGTTAGCAGCCGAATTCATAACATACACTCCTACTCAATCTAGTGAAATATATACGATAATTCAAGATGAATCTAATAATTTTCATCATCTAATTCGATGAAAATATTAAGTACGGTTGAATTAAAGATTTTTGTCACCCTCAATAAATAATTATCTTAATGGGATTTCAGTATGGCCCCTAAGACTCAAATTCAAATTCTTGTGCGTAATTGATCAAACAAATTTTGATTCAAAAAAATACCTGACTATTCATGAAAATGGGTTGTCATGGCTGTAAATGAAAGGTATTAAACCACCATACATAACCTTCAACTGCCGTAGTAGATTAATGCAAACTTTGGATTTAAGGAACCGGTGAATGAAAATTGAAGAATAAAGTAATCATTATTCGAGCACCAGCAACTGCGTGGATCGGTCGTGACGTTTGATGGCTTGAATTGATTTATAAGATTATTGTTTTAATCTCTGTTTCATGTTATTAGAGTCCCACACCGCTGAGACGAGAAGGGGTCGAAGAGGACAAGAGATATAAATTGAGAAGCCTGCAGCTCAACAAATCATACCTTTCTCGGCCTTTCGGCTAAGATCAAATGTAGTATCTGTTCTTATCAGTTTAATATCTGATATGTGGGCCATCGGCCCACGCGATATTAAATTAATTTTTCATAGGTGAAGGCCTACCACAGTAGCTTGCTGCTAGGGTCTTCGCGCGTCGCCCTCGCGTTGCACTACTGCTTGGGCCTGGCGCAACCCTATGTCCAATATTTGCTTCCTGTGGCCCATTGTGTACGGTATTTGTTTTATTTTCTTGCAACAAGGGGTTGCACTCGATGCTAATTAAAGGTATCTTTTTTTATACTTGTTCTAATCTACTTCACCTCCATGTCTTCAGCTCTAAATCCAACCCAATGTCTTTGTCATTGCTCTTCAACTCTCGATCCGACCCAATATGTCATTTGTGTCTCGAGATCATCAAATTTCAATTTAGACGAAAAAATTCTCAACATCGTTAAACCCGGCTACTCAACTAAAGAATTGGTGTTGACATGACCAAATATGAGGTTCCAGGCAGAAACAATCAAAACATACATGTCATTAGAAACTAAGGAAAATGACAAAAACACCATATACTATCACACTTTTGCAAGAACATTTTTTGTGTATAAAATGTGTGTATTTGTACAAAAATGACGGAATTGCACATGATATTAAGAATTATATTTTTAAAAAAAAATTAATTAAAATAGTAATTTAACTAAAAATTAAATTACAAAATTTTATTATACAAATTATAGTAAAAAAAATATTTTCAAAAAAACTTCAAAATTTTTTTATTTCTAAAATAATTCTTAATGAGTAATTTCGTCATTCACGCACATTTTGCATATAAAAAAATCAAAGTTCACAACATTAACAAAATACATAACGTGACGTGTTCATGAAAATTGATAGTATATGACATGTTTTTGCTATTTTCCCTAAAAATTATAATGGATATTATTTTTCTAGTTTTTTTTCCTTGTTTTAGTTTCTCTCTCTCTATCTTATGAATAAGTGTAGATGAGTTCTTCATTACATGTTCGTTGTAAAACCAAACATTATCAATCGAGAATACAATATTTAATTTTTCATCATATTTTATAGGAACCAAAACATTTTTGAAATTAAAAAACAATATGTTTACATAGGATATAAACATTTTCAAAATTAACTGCTCGCTCCTCTGATTTGTCACAAGAGAAATTGCAAATCAAATTTTCAGCATAATTGGGTCGTTCACGCCACCGTACTCTCTATTAAGTCCTTGGTGTTGTTCTCTTTTGGCAAAAAAATTATGTTTTCAGAAGCGTAGATTGGCGGCAAATACAAACTTTGAAGCTTGACACGCCACAAACTCATCGCTTCTAACCTTATAGCTATAGGTTGAAGCTTGACACTCCATGAACTAGCTCAGGCCATACTCCAGCGACTCCCAAACCATAGCCGCGTCCTACTCCAGCTCACCCATGTTTGCTTCTCCTCTGCAAATTAACTGAGCATTTTAGAAAAAAGAGGTTTAAAGATCTGAAATTGCTTGAATTGAAGTGACACCATTTGAAAATACGAAAATAAATGGGGGACAATTTAATCTTTTCACTAAAAAACTAAAAGAGTAAAAAACAGTTGAACAAAAAAAAGTTTTAGGTAATCTGCGAAATTAAAAACAGTTTGGTGACCTATTTAATAACTCAAATCTTTTAGGTTTATCCGCACAAAATTATCCCTATTAATTTTTATTGAATAGTAAGTATTGGTCATACTTGCTAAATAATTATTTGAACGAGACTTCAATATTGGCCTCCAAAACTCTAATTCAACTGCTTAATAACTAGTTGAACAAGCAAAATTTGATTCTTCAAGTACTTGACTATTATTATTTTTCCTTGAAAATGGGTTGTCATGGACTCATGGCCGCAAATGAGGGGTATTAAAACACCATACATTTTTTTGTTCAGCGAAAAGAAAAGGATATTATTGATGAAACTAACTAAAGCTTCCAAAAAGGAAACAAAAATTATCCAAATACATCAACAAAAAAAAAATACGGAAAAAGAACAAAGAAGAGAAAAGAGAGAAAAAAAGAGAAACAAATAATAGCAATAAAGAACATGGCGGGCTCATGAAGCCCTAACCTTCAACTGCAGCACTAGAGTAATGTAAACGTTGGCTTTAAGGAACCGATGAAGGGAATTTGAAGAAAAAAATCATTATTCGTAGGACCATTTCTCCAACTCTCAATTCAACATATTTCCATTATAAAATCATACGCTACTTTAAATAAAATCGAGAGAAAAATGTAATTGAAAGAGTCATTTAGTACACATGGCTCAATTTTAAACTTCACATGATATCAAATTAGACTGTAAAACACAAATGTCATGTCACACAACTAATAAAACTAATATTTTATGTAATAATCAGTTAAGAAAATTCTACCAATGCTCTCTGGGACCATGGGTTAGAGATCTATGACAAGCAAGTGCCTAATCCACATGTTATATAAAGTGGTACTATACTTTTTATTAAAAAGAAAGTAAAAAATAGAGTTCTTTATATGTATACCATGATTTTATTTTGGGTTGGAACTATTACACTCTAGGTATCTTACACATGTGAAGTCTAAATCAGGAGAATAATGACCAGAACGAGACTGTTATGTTGTCTATATTACTATACTTTGTAATTTATATGGTAAGGAAGGTGGAGGGTTCTATTCGAATAAGTTGAAATGTTACTTTCTAAATCAATGGATGATGAAAACTTAATTAGTAAAATCTCAGCTCAAAACTATAAGAAACTGCATAATGGTTCATAAGATAAAAGAGTCTCACCTGTAATTTGTAAGATGATACAGCTAAATCCATGATCATAGATCAAGAACAACTTTTCTGATTTATCTGGAGAAATAATTGGGTGCAAATCATCATTGTGGTGCAATCTATGAATTGAGAATTTGAATTTGTATTCACATTTATTTGTAAACTAGTTTAAGGTGTACCAGTAACTATTAGATATGCAGATTGGTATGAGTGGTTCGATGGAGTGTGAGCAACTATTGAAATCTGCAGATTGGTGTAATGACATATACTTTGTTAATTGCAAAACATCATATTATCTGAAATTATGCACTGATTATCAAAATCTGTCAATTCGAAACTGAAAAAAAATAGATTATGTGATATTTAATTTCTAAAATAACATAATTTTTCTTTGCTGTGATTTTAATTTGAAGAGTATTTTCGCCTTTGTAAATCTTTTTTTACTGTGCAAATAACAAAGATAAGTTCACACCAATATTTCATAATTTACAAAACAACTTATTTTAACAAATATCCCTATTATAAATTGTGAAACTATGCTGTAACATTTGCACATAGATTGCTTGGGAATGTGTTAACATAAAAGACTGTCCTATGATATGACACACGAGTGTGATGCAGAGTAAAGCATCGATGAACAAAAAACTTTTATGAAAAATGAGATAATAGGTGAGAGAAAAAGGCAGAACCTGGAGGAGCATAAGCATAAGCACCCATTTCTTGAACTTGAACCCAAAGCCTCAATAACACCAAACTCTCTGTCACCCTTGTCTTTTAAGCAAAAACTCAGCCATCAAAATCATTCCTTTTTCTTGTTGCTCATCAAGAAACTCCAGCCTCTGACTCACCAATCAGATGGGTTCATTCCATTCTCCCACAGGAAGACAAAGCTCAGAAACATCATGTGGATATTTACTGCAAGAATTGCAGGCAAGAGCATGATCAAATTCAATGAAGTTACAAAAACACAGTGGCTTGAATGGCTGATCATTTTTGTTATGTTTGGTGTTTGTGATGTAAGCAGATGATATGGGATGAAGTCGGGGAAGATCAGTCTGAGAGAGAGAAGATTCTTGTGGACCTTGAACAAGAGTGTCTAGAGGTTTACCGGGGGAAAGTTGATGGCGCCAATAATTCAAGAGCTCGCTTGCATCAAGAGTGGGCTGATTCTGAAGCGGAATTCACACAGCTTCTACTGTCCCTCGGCGAAAGATCTCTCCCAGGACGGGTACCTTCATTCACATTCGCCATGCTTATATACAATTGCAAAAGTGGTTGTGTACTATTAGACCTTTGCTACATTTATTACAATACCAGAGACTTATACTACAATTTGTGCAATTATCCCAATGTAAAGAAATGAGATGCTGTTAGACCATAATTTAGCATTCACCGAGTCTTTTAATAACATTTAATTCTAAGCAATTTCACTCACCTGTAAATGTGTTGTCTGAACAGCCAGAGAAAATGGCAGGAACACTGAAGGAGCAAATTGACTCCATCACCCCAGCTTTGAGGGAGATGCGGCTGAGGAAAGAAGATAGAGTAAGCCAGTTCCAAGCCGTGCAAAGCCAAATTCAGAAAATTTCTGCAGAAATAGCCGGTCAGTGTGAGTACAATGGCTCAACAACAAATGTTATGGTAAATGAGAATGACCTATCACTAAAGAAACTTGACGAGTACCAAACTGAGCTGCAAAGACTCCACAACGAGAAGGTATATGCAACATATATCAGGAATTACTTTGCTCATAACTAACAGGTATTTAAAAAAATAAGATGTCTTACATTACCTTTTTTTTTATTTGAAGGATGACAGAATCCAGAGAGTGGAGAATTATATAAATGCAATTCGCAATCTGTCTGGAATATTAGGAATGGATTTCTCCATGACCATCACGAAGGTTCATCCAAGCCTTAATGAATCGTATGGGATATCGAAAAACATAAGTGACAGTATTCTGGTTAAACTCAACAGCACCATGGAGTCTCTTAAAGAAGAAAAGCAAAAGCGGCTTCAGAAGGTGACCCTTCAATACTCTGCAGCAAAACATACCCAATTGAGCTGAAACATGAAGCTTAAATCATAGTATAATGCTACAAGCACGCTTCACACACGCGCCATTGTATCATAAGCACCACTAATCTATTGTGATACTTTTAGCTTTACGATCTCGGGAGAGCATTGACAAACCTGTGGGACCTAATGGATACACCGAACAAAGATCGCCAACTGTTTTCCCATGTTACCAATTGGCTATCAGCTTCTCCAGAAGAAGCTTCAGATCCCGGAAGCCTTACCTTCAATATAATTCAGCAGGTTAGCATTTATAACTTGTGGTACTTAAAAGTATCAAAGCTACTCGGAATTAACAACACTTCAATTTTTCAAGGCCGAGGCTGAAGTCAAGAGATTGGATCTACTAAAAGCAAGCAAGATGAAAGAGCTTTTTCTCAAGAAACAAAATGAGCTGGAGGAGATATGCAATAGATCACACATGGAGAATCCTTCACAATCAGACATGGATTATATTATAAATCTCATCAACTCTGGTGAGATTGACTGAATGGCAATTTTTGTTTTATAATGTTACATTCCTTGAACTAGAACGGCTCTAGAACTAACTCAAAGATACAAAAGGGGAGATTGATCATGCCGAGCTCCTCTCAAGCATGGATGAACAGATATCAAGAGCTAAAGAAGAGGCAGATAGCAGGAAGGTCATAATGGAGAAAGTGGAAAAGTGGATCTTGGCATGCGAGGAGGAACGCTGGTTGGAAGAATATAGCAGGGTGAGTTTCATCAAACTCTGGTTTTCATTTTAGACAATTAGTTCACTGTAACATTCATTTACCTTATCCATTCCATCCTTGTGTTTTACACATTTTTCAGGATGAAAATCGGTATTCTGTCAGCAGAGGTGCTCACGTAAACCTGAAACGAGCAGAACGAGCTCGAGTTACAGTCAACAAAATTCCAGGTACAAACTGTTAAACAAGGCAGGAAATAAAATTAAGTTACTCAAACACCTGGTCCATTGACTTGCATATATCTAAGAAATTAATACTTCTGCAGAATCATCTGAGCATCTGAATAACAAATAAACTGACCCAAATATATCTTGGGGAACTGAAAACAATCTCCCAAAATTCATTTCTCGTCTATATTGCTGATAAAAGAACATTTCAAGCAAACTCTGTTCAGTGTCAAATTCAATGGATCATCACATGATTATAACTAAGTGTTGTAGAAGCATCTATGTGGGTCAAATGTATATTGTCTACACTAACATGTGCATTATTTCCCATTACCAGTTGATTGAGTCAATAATCCAACTTCTCTGTGTGTCTATGTCTATAATTAATTTCACACAATTGTTTCTTTACAGCTCTGGTAGATATGCTAATGGCAAAGACTAAGAGTTGGGAAGACAGCAGAAGAAAAGTATTCTTGTATGATGAAGTGAGTGATAGTCTATTAAAAAAATCTTAGTAGATTATTCCATTTCATAGAATCAAATCCATTGAGACTTGAAAGAAAATATCATAATAGCATCATCACAAAGCACAGTAAGTTTCAGCATATAATATATGAGCGTTTTTTCAACATAAATATACTAATGGGTTCTTCCCCACCCCAGTATAACAGTTCTAACAAAAATCTCTTACTTCTATCATTTAGGTACCTCTCCTGGCAATGATGGAGGAATATAATTTATTAAGACAGGAAAAAGAAGATGAGAAGCAAAAACAAAGGGTTAGTACTATTTGACAATACAAAGATAAGATAGTTAAACAATTTCTTTTATGTTACTGATTACCCTCTTGCATATATGCAGTAGACTGAGCATATGTCTCACAATTACCAATACAACTATACTTAGCCGTGCCAATGAAAAAACTAATACTTAACTGCTATCTGCTGCCTGATGAGCGATAATGTGGTTTATCTTTCACAGGAAAAGAAGAAAGTTCAAGGACAGGTAGTGATTCAGGAAGAGAATTTGTCCCCATCCAGACCAGGCAGCAGCAATAGGCGTCTCTTGAATAGAAGCCTAAATGGGAGTTTAAGCAATGCTGCCCCTTTAAATAGAAGGCTTTCTATGGGTATGCAGCAATTTGGATCAAACAGTGTTAATTCAGCAAGTCAAAGCATATCTGTTGGGCCCGTAGACAGTCGTCCACAGGCACCCGATAACGCGCAAGTGCACGCGGTCGTTACAAGTAATAATTCCT
>JAYMTP010000358.1:0-36129 GCA_036897365.1 Geranium brycei | reverse complement strand
GCTTATGATTCTAGGTGTTATCGACCCACTTACCAATACACTCTTGGTTCTAGGGTGTTATCGATCCACTTATCAAAACAGTTCGCAGAACATAACCTCCTTATTTTCAAAGAATAGTTTATTACTTCTTGAGTCTAATGTGTTTATAAACTTTTCATTTCACCTTAACTCACTGTATGAAACATTAGCAGAGCATAAAAGAAACTTATAACATACATGATACATATTATAGACTACTTACTTGACTCCAAAAAAACTAGTGACCCTAATAGATTACTCGACTTGTTTATCAGGAAAATTCATAGAATCAGTCTCTAATACCACTTGTTAAGAAGGAGGAGAGCTCACCAAAAAAGGGCGAGTATCGTCACGAATGCTGGATCCACCGGAAGCATAGTTAACTCCATGAACAATTTTGGAAAGGGAAATATGATATTAAGGGAAACAATTTTGGACCTTAAATTTTAATGAAGTGAAATATGATATGTATTTTGGAAAGGGAAAAATATACAAAATATGTGACCGGGTCAGAAATTTTGTATCAGTAAAGTAAAGGGTTGGCCCAAACCCGACCCACGTTGATTTTGATCTCTCGCGCGCACTCTTCTCTTTGTCCTTTCCCTCCAACTCCTTTCTTCTTCTTCTTCCTCAATGTATCTCTCTGCGTTTCGTATTCAAGATTCATCTCCTACGCATTTCATCGAACAGTTTCGATGCATTCTTGCTGGGTCCTCATTTTTATCGTCACCTTCTCCCTAACCGTCCCTTCACTCTCTTCTCCTCCCTCTCCGGCGAGGACCAACCTCTCTCTCTACGGCGACGCCTTCTTCACCGACAACAACGCCATTGCTCTCACCCAAGAACTCAAATGCCCAAACCCATCTCCTCCATCTCCTTCCTTTTCCGGCGTCGGCCGAGCTTTTTACGTGTACCCAATTCGATTCCGCGACCCGACCACCAGAGCCACCGCCTCTTTCTCCTCCCGATTCTCCTTCTCCGTCGCGCCCTCGCCGTACTGTCCCTCCTCCGACGGCTTCGCGTTTCTGATAACCTCGAACCCTAATTCCTTCACCCTGTTGAGCGGGTTCATGGGTCTCCCAGATCCGGCCAGATCTGCTCCTCAGGACTCGTTCGTCGCGGTGGAGTTTGATACGAGCTACGACCCGTCGCTCGGCGACATTAATGGGAACCACGTCGGCGTGGATCTGAACACGGTCGTGTCTTCTGCTTCCGCCGATGCTCTGTCGAGAGGGGTTGTGCTCTCCAGCGGGAGGTCGATTACGGCGTGGATCGAGTACAGGGACGCTGCGAAATTGATTAGGGTTTGGGTTGGGTACTCTCCGATTCGGCCTCCGAGCCCTCTTTTCGCTGCCCAGATCGATCTTTCCCAGCAATTTAAGGAGTTTATGCATGTGGGTTTCTCGGCTTCGAACGGGAATGGCTCGGCGGTCTACACAGTCGATCACTGGCGGTTCAAGACTTTTCAGTTTGCACCTTCTGTTGCTCCTGCTGACCCATCTGAGGAAGGTGATTGCTTCATGTGTTCTTCGGAGAATTCGGGCTTTCGAGCCGACCCAGATGAGAAAAAGAAGAGCTTGAGCCTGGGTTTGGGGGTTTTTGCTGCATTGCTCGTTTCCATTTTTGCTGTTCTTGCTGTGCTGTTTTTCTTTGTGATGAGGAGGAAATTGCAGGTTGGGAGGCCTGAGGAGGTGCTGGGATGGGATCGGAGAGGACCCACGAGGCTGTCGCTTGCTGATATTCGATCAGCTACGATCGGTTTCCACAGGAATCGGGTTGTGGGAGAAGGCGCTTCGGCCAAGGTTTATAAAGGGTATCTTCCCTCTGGGAAGCCCGTGGCGGTCAAGAGGTTTAACCCGATCAACCGGGCTGAGTCTGTGCACAATCCTTTCACTACCGAGTTTGCAACGATGATCGGTTGCTTGCAGCACAAGAACCTGGTTCAGCTTCAAGGATGGTGCTCTGAAGGAAATGAGATGATCCTGGTCTATGAGTATCTCCCCAACGGAAGCCTTGAGAAAATGCTGCATAAGAACTCGGATTCTGCTAGTCTGCTCACATGGAAGCATAGGCTGAATATAGTCCTCGGGGTTGCCTCTGCACTGACTTACCTCCACGAAGAATGTGAGATGCAGATAATCCACAGAGACGTGAAGACCTGCAATATCATGCTTGACGCTGACTTCAACGCCAAGCTTGGGGATTTCGGGCTAGCTGAAGTTTACGAGCATAGCTGTGTTACGAGAGTAGCTACCATACCTGCAGGAACAATGGGTTATCTTGCGCCCGAGTATGTATATTCGGGTGTCCCAACGACTAAAACTGATGTTTACAGCTTTGGCGTGGTGATGCTGGAGGTGGCGACGGGGAGAAAGGCCGTTGAGGATGATGGGAAATCAGTGGTTGATTGGGTGTGGGAGCTGTGGGAGAAGGGGAAATTGATCGAGGGCGTTGATAGGAGGTTGGGGAGAATGTTTAGCAGTAGGGAAGTAGAGAGGATGCTGGTGGTCGGGATTTGTTGTTCGCATCCAAACCATGACGAGAGGCCAACGGTGAAGGAGGCTGCAAGGATTCTCAGAGGTGAAGCTTCGTGTCCGGTTCTGCCAGGGAAGAAGCCAATGGTGGTTATTCATTCAGTGTTGCCTCAGGAGATGGGTGAAATACTGACATTCAGAGGAAATCATAGTCCAAGTTTGGATGATTCCCAGTGGATGACCCCAAGGAGCCATTTTTGATGATTCACAGTGGAGAATGGTATTGTTGTGGTAAGTGGTTCAATTGTGAATCTCTAACAATTGGGAACTTGTTGAATTGTGTATGGATTTTTGATTGTCAAGCATAGTTGACACTGTATAGTTGATTGTTACTTAAGAATCAATAGGAAATTAGGTCTTTCATAGATAGACATGAACTTTCACAAATGTTGGTTCTTTACCTTAAATGAGACAGTTCTGATTCAGATTCAATGTTACTGAATAACAGAATGTAATTTTATGCTTCCATGTCCACATTTGTATGCTGTTGTGTTCTGACTTGTGAGTGCACTAATTACAGAGGTGACTGAGTTAGGACTGTTAAAGAAATATTAGGGTACATATGTTCTGAATCCTGATCTCCAAGTAGTTAATCATTTAGCCTCTTGATTAAGTAGTGAAGGCTTTTCCATTACTTCACCACTGGGTCTTTTTCGTCTCTTTTTTACCATTTTAAATCAACCAACATAAGATTTTCATTATGCAATTTAGCATACAACAATGTCCATTTTTTCAGCATGTTAACATAACGAGAGACCTGACTTGAGAAATTTTGTATGACTTAACTAGAATTGAATGGTTTTTAGAAGAAAAAAAAAACTATAATTGAATGAATTTCAAAAAATAAACTTGAATTCAATTAAAATAGTTAATTTTGATGGTCCAGTTATAATTGTGTATTTGTATAGTTAAATCAATAAGAAAATTGCTAGGGAACTTATTAAATAATGATAAGTTGATTCAAATTCGATTGTTTTATAAATGAATAATTTGAAATTTAGATTCGATTCAAACTCAATATTGTAAATAAGGAAGATAACACGTAACTACAATTAACTATCACGAATTGACATATAAATACACTAAACTATGAAAGTATCGTGAGAACTACCGCAACTATGGAAAACACTACCGAACTCGTTTTACGTTTATGTCAAATGATAAAATTATTCTGCATAAACAACCAATTTGGATGTGACACGCCTTTACCACGCACCGTATCACTAATCTCTAGTTTGTCAACATATCAATTGAGAACAAACTCTAATCAAATTTGGGAATTTTATGAAATTAACAGAGACAACTTCGATTTATGCACATTGAGATTTGTTTTCCAAATCCTAAATTTCCAAAACACTAACACAAAATCTATAGCGTCTACAATATTCTCATTGTGCTTCGCAATCACATTGCATGCATTTTACTACCATCATCTCATTTCGAGAACCGCTAGATGTTCAAGCTTTCTTATTCAAGTAATCTTCAACAAACATGGGTTCTTCTCAAAGGTAATAAAAATAGGGAAAAAGACGCATAGTTATCCACAACTAAAGCGCATTTTCGCATAACTACCTAAACACCTAATTAATTTTTTTTTTCCACACTAATAAAATAGGTGGATGAAAAGGTTAAGTTTATAATGAAAAGTCTAAAATACTCTTTGCTAATTTTCTAACTTTCAAACTATGACTCTAGGGAGGCCTCATATGAATGTGTGTCAATTTAGTAAAGTCGACGGAGCCCTTGAAGGAGGAGCCAAGCAAAACATCGATGAGGATGTGGGCGAAAATGTTGTGCTCCATCAACACCATAGCAACTCCAATACGACAAACCCAACACCATAGAAATTGAGTTATAAATAAGGATAGATAAGTGCCGTTTTCGCGTAAATATATTTAAAATTATAAACTCATATGTGATAACATGTGACTTAAAAATAACATGATCTAATAAAATCAAGCTCTACGAGTGTTTTCAATAATTGAGATAGTTTTTATGATACTTTTATAGTTTAGTATATCTACACGTCAATTTCTAATAATAGAAGATAAGGGAAAGACAATTTGATACGCCCAAAACTTTACATTTGAAAGTATAATGATACACTCAAGCATTAATTTGACAAATTTTATTTCCCTTTTTGAGTAAGAGGTGAACAATTGCAGATGGATTACACTTTATAAGCTTAGCAGAGCAGCAGTGGAAGTACATATATCATATATAGTAATAGAATGGATTGGAAGTACAAAAGAGTAAAGAGTCCCACACCTCACTGAACCAGGTTGTGTTGGTCTGGTCGGGGAAGGAAGAGAAAGGTCCCTAATTTCCAAAGCAAAACGAATCATCACTTCACACAGAGACCTCAATTCGAAACCCAGAAAATGCCTCCTCTGAAACCCATCTCTTCTTCTTGCTCTATCTCCTCTCTCCTCCTCTCCTTCTCCATCCTCACCACTCTCTCCTCTCTCTTCTTCCTCATCTCCACCACCCACAACCCAGATCCCTCCTCCCCTCCTCCATCACCTACAACCCAGATCAGCGTCTTCGTCGCCGACCTCCCCAGATCCCTCAACTACGCCCTCCTCGAACAGTACTGGTCCCTCGGCTCCGACTCCAGGCTCGGCAGCGACGCCGACAACCAGATTCGAGCGACCCACAACCCCAAAAACCTCGATTTCCCTCCCTACCCTGAGAACCCGCTGATCAAGCAGTACAGCGCCGAGTACTGGATCTTGGGCGATCTCGTCACCCCCGAGGAATCGCGATCTGGGTCCTTCGCGAGGCGCGTTTTTGACCCCCGAGAGGCGGATGTGGTGTTCGTGCCGTTTTTTGCGACGGTGAGCGCGGAGATGCAGCTGGGGACGAACAAGGGTGCGTTCAGGAAGAAGGTTGGGAATGAGGATTATGATAGGCAGAAGCAGGTGGTGGAGATTGTGAGGAATTCGGATGCTTGGAGGCGGTCCGGTGGGCGAGATCATGTGTTTGTTCTCACCGGTATGGTTTCATCTGTTTTGCTACTTTTGGTGTTTGTGATTTTGATGCTCATGGTGTTAATTTTGGTAGATTTCAGTTTTCCTGTGTTTTTAGAATGTCGAATGTTGTTACTAGTGTCATCTTATTCAAGTTTCATGGAATGCAAGGAAATTTAGATTAGGATTTGGTTGGAAATTTAAAATGATATTCTGTTCTTATTAACATGGTCCCTCTGAATTATAGCTTAGAGATTTTGGTTTTGCACTTAACGTGCATCTTCTTGGATACCATATCGGTTTTCAAATTCTGTACTTGGTAACTTTTCTATAGTTCTGTTCTTGGTAAGTTAGTTTGGTTGGATGTTGCACGGAGATGTGTGAATTCGGTTTTATTATGGGATTTGGGGCATACCAAGTTTGTGTAGCACCTATGGAAATGGAGCTGGATCTACCTGGATTGAAATATGTCAGTCGGAGATTTATATAGGTTGCAGAGTTGGATGTCTCCCGATGGGCAGTGTGAATTTATAGTTTCCTATCTTGAGAGAAAATTTAGATGATTTAGTGCCAGTGCTACGTTTGATTGCTTTGGGTTTGTTCTATTATTTAACCTTCATCTGCTTGACTTCTTGCTTGTTTTAGAGGGTGGTCCTATGTTTCTGAGACCCTTTGGAGCCATTTAGTTTATAATCAGTTAGAGCTTAGTGGGTGCTATAGCATTTCCCTATTTTATGTTCTGGAGTAGCTGGTTGCATTAGCGAAATGACTATGACCTTCACTCTTTTAATGTCCGTGCTTAGTAATGACCCTCCCCAGATGCTACAACGTCTTGGATAGGTTATTTCTGATGATGATTCCAATCTCCGTCTTAAATGGTTCAAAGTGGACAAATAGTTCAAAATGTTGAGATATTATCTGGCTCATCTAGAAAAGACGCTATGATGATTCGACTACATTAGGTGTGCTATGCTTATCTGACATCTTTCTTATGTACTAATAACAATATGTACATATCAATTTTTTTTGATGGTATTACCTTCTACCTAAAAAAATAACAATATCTACATTTGGGTAATGCAAAACAAAAATAAACCTCGAGACGTTCTCTGCAATAGTAGATTATAATTTAGTCTCTGGATTTCCAGGTTGTGTTAAACCTTGAAGCATTCTTTGGCAGACCCTGTTGCAATGTGGCATGTCAAAGCTGAGATAGCCCCAGCCATTCTTCTAGTCGTGGATTTTGGTGGGTGGTACAAGCTTGACTCTAAGCCTTCCAATGGTAGCTCATCAGAGATGATACAACACACCCAAGTTTCACTGCTAAAAGATGTTATTGTACCATACACCCATCTACTCCCCAGATTGCAATTGTCAGAAAACCGGGACCGCCGGACTCTTCTTTATTTCAAAGGAGCTAAACATAGGCACCGGGTCAGTTTTCGCCTTCCAAATCTTTTGAACTGTTCTATAATTCTTTGTTTACATTCACGCTTTTTATATCATATTATAATACATGTTAATATGACGAGTCTGCATTTTTGTGGATCACAACTACCACACTTCAATGATTTTTTTTAATTCTTGCCCAATTTTACTAAGTATGATATCTATGGTTTGAATAAAGAAGTATCAGCTACACTTCTTCTCTTTGTTGAAATGTGTTAAATGATCAACAATGTAATAATTTAATTTCCTCTATTTCATTGTTCTTTGCTGTAGCTTTTACCCACTTGTTTCATTCTAAAGTAACCTACTAGATAGATAGTTCAACATCTGCGCTCTAGACATTTTCAGGTTTTTCTTATGTTTTACAAGTTACGGAGCATATGCATATAGACATAAGATCTACATAGACACAAGTAAACTCTACATGGCATATTTTCTGTCAAAGATTGCTTCATATGTTCTGGAGTTCTGTTAAAATTTCAATAGCATTTTTATTGAAAATTATTGTAAACTTGTCAAATTTTCCTTCTACAGGGAGGCCTTGTTCGAGAAAAGTTGTGGGACCTGTTGGTTAATGAACCGGGTGTTATCATGGAAGAAGGATTTCCCAATGCCACTGGGAGGGAGCAGTCAATAAAAGGAATGAGGACATCGGAATTCTGCCTTCACCCAGCCGGAGACACTCCCACTTCATGCCGACTTTTTGATGCCATCCAAAGTCTATGCATACCCGTTATTGTCAGTGATGAAATCGTGCTCCCATTTGAAGGAATAATTGATTATTCAGAATTTTCAGTTTTTGCCGCAGCCAGCAATGCATTGAGACCAAACTGGCTCGTGAGCCATCTTAAAAGCTTTTCCAAAAAGCAAAAGGATACATTTCGTCAAAACATGGCTCGAGTGCAGCCCATTTTTAGCTACGATAATGGCCACCAGGGTGGTATCGGGCCAATCCATCCCAATGGTGCAGTGAATCACATTTGGAGAAAGGTTCACCAAAAGTTACCAATGATCAAGGAAGCCATTGCTAGGGAAAGGAGAAAACCAGCAGGTGTGTCCGTTCCTCTTCGGTGTCAATGTACCTGATTTACTGATTCCATTTCTCAGTATTCTTTGTACCCTAGCTGTTTTTTACATGATAGATAGTTTACAATATTTGATACTATAGAACATTACTGTGAAAGATGATACCAGATTACATTATTTGTTCTGAAAAATAGATGACTAATTTTTATCTATGGCTGAGTTTATTCGGAAATATTCTTCTTCCAGGATGTCATATAAAATACCAAATTACATTGTTCTGAAAAATATATAGAATTTGCTTATTTTTCATGGAAGTTGATGACTATTTTTTTATCTATGGCTGAGTTTATTCGGAATTATTCTTCCTGGATGTCATATAATTCTTGATTCATTGATTTGATGCAGGTAAAATTAGTTGAGTTTTTATTCTTCTAAAGAAATGAGTTATTATTTCTTTCTGATTTAATACAGAACTAACAAATAGAATTCATAACAATCAGTATTACAAAGATTCCACTGTATTTTAACACCATTTTTTTCATTTTCATTCCCAGTTCTTGTTTTTTCCCTCAAAATCATAAACAATTAAATCCAGTTTTTCTTCAAGTCTAACCCATGGCAACAAATATCACAAATTCTCAATCTAGCCCAAAAAATTCAGCATATTTCAACAAATTAGTTAAGTGTATTTAAAACCAAGAAAGAGGGATACAACTAAGAATAACAGTAAAGATCAAGAATTCTCTGCAGAATGAAAATAACTGCAGCTTTTGATTTGCTTGCAAATAATAGCAGTGGCACTCTACACTTTCTGGGCATGTGTTACAAAAATAATATGATGCTCAAACCGAACGCAACAAACCTATAAACATAATGCTCTCTATCCCCAGAAATCTGCTAAAAAACGCAAAACAGGGCACAACGGC
Organism: Geranium brycei; assembly: GCA_036897365.1. Lineage (NCBI taxonomy): Eukaryota > Viridiplantae > Streptophyta > Magnoliopsida > Geraniales > Geraniaceae > Geranium > Geranium brycei. The sequence goes on along the minus strand of JAYMTP010000358.1, from coordinate 27,207 downwards.
TATTTACTGTAGGCCATATATTCACAGTAGCATCCAATCCATAACAATGTTCCAAAGAATGATAATACGGTTTTGACTAAGGAATATCAGTAAACGTTGAGATACCTCCATTTAGACGCTTTTGGATCTGGGGCGAGAATCATCCTCTCCAACGCCACAAAGTTCACACGAATCGGAAGAGCTGTCCGAGGAGCACCAATGATCCGGGACACTCAAGAAGTGCTTAGACATGAACTTCCTGAACCTCTTCTTGTACTCTTTCGGAGAGATGACAGTAGGCAAAACATTCTTGGGGACGACGAGCGAAGATTTAACCCATGTCTCTAGTTGCTTGTCCCACGTGTACTGCCTCAGATAATCGATGATCCCACACACAAGCTCGTGCCCTTGTGTGTCCACTCCCACCAGCAACGAATAATCCATGACATTGATAGACTAAAATAACAAATACATAACATTGTAGATCAGTGGTCAGTACAGATATCAAAGGGAACTTCAAAATGGGAAATCAAGATTCGGGTTTATAACCATGTTCAAGAAAATCTAACGCAAACTCACATTGAGGAAAGTGGTGTCGTTCCAAACAGCCCGCTGCAAGTTACGCTTAGCACTGTTACTGACGTACAGAGGCGAAGAATTCATGTCGTTCACAAAATTCTGATCCAAAAGAACTTCCTCAGCGCCATCCGCAGCAGAAGTGAAACGGGCATGTAAAGCGCCTTTAAGATCATACTGGCGAGTGATGTTTCGTCCAAAGGTGAGATTTTCCATCACCATCAGATCGTGTCGCGTTTCCTTTCCGTTCTTCGATTGTTTCAGTACCACCTGCAAAAAAAAAAGTCATCCGCAAAGAACTATGAAAAAAAAACCCGTAAGAACAATGAAAAAACCGTAATAAAATCTAGGTAACAAACCTGATAGATCCCGAGAACTTTTGCAAGACAAGTTTGGTTCCCCGAGTCATACGACTGGTTCATGTACTCAAAGTAATTCGGAGCAAACTTTGCAAAAGACTCAAACTCCGTCTTCTTGATTTCCTTAATAATGAACCTGTCGTCAAGGGTTTTAGCGAAGAAAGATTTGCTTTTCCCTCCTTTGGCATCCCAACTTCTGCAGCGGCTCAGGGAGGCGATGTAATCAAGCTCAGATGAGCAGCAACGACTCCTAAGCTCACGGAATTTATTGGCATACAGGGAAATTACAGAGTATTTACCCTTAGCGAGCAATTTCGAAACCCCCATCAACACTTCCGGGCTAACCGACTCGGTAGGAACCAAAGACTCCAGCAAATTCAACCCATCAAAGCTGGAGAAGCGCAGGTCTTCTGAAGATATGCTCGGCGTAGAAAGGATCACATCTGAATCCAAAGAACCGTTCGAAGACCAATGAGCAGAAGACATGGTAGGAATCCGAATCAAGCTATGCAAACCCTCCGCTGTTTTAGCGTCGCCAGAAGCTTCCGTGGGAACTGAAACATCTTTCAAGAATGCCAGTGCACAGGCAATCAGACTCGAGAGTTCGCCTTCGTAGTCAGAGACAATGTAATTGTCTGTCCCGAGAGGTATATGCAGCCTTGAGCCTTCCTCGGTAATTAGTTGATGAGCGGCAGGCAAGTGCTCCGGAGTGTTGTTACTAATGAAATCACATTTCGGCAAGTACAGTCGCTGGAGTTCCTTCATGTCCATGTGTTGGATTTCCGAGAATGGCATCCAGAACCATTCATCAGAGCTATCCCAGCCATGTGACGGTGAAAGTGGTGGAGACGCACCGCCTTTAGACGCACTACTCAAGAAACCATTATTTCTAAGATCCGTCGGGATCTGAATGGTTGAAGAATCCTCTGCTTGAACAAAAGGTTTCTTCACGATGTTCTCGGCAACAGAAGGGTCGAGATGGCCATTTTCTTGAGCAGGACCCTCAATATGGATATCTTTTATTACAAACTCATTTGCATCTCTATTAGTCTCATCAGTGCCTTCATTTCCTCTACCAGTTATGCCATCCCACTTTCTTTTATATCGTTCCAGCATTGCTTTGTCAGTGGAACCATTAGGTCTAGGTGAGAGTAGCGAATGAAGCCGTCGATCCCAGATACAGGATTCAAGCAGAAGCTCCCATCTTAGCCTATTCAAGCTGAGAAGTTTGTAAGCATGTTCTTGATTTCCGTCCTTGAAAATGAGATTTTGTATGCGTACCTGAGTATTGTATAGTATTGCAAACATAAGTATAGAGTCCACAGAACAATATTGCTACTTATACAATTAGTAATAAATTAATTTGTATGACTAAATCTAGTACACTAGCAGACAATCATTTGCATGGTTATATAATCAAGAAATGAAAAGGATAAGAGCATGACAGAAAAAGGGGAGGTAGAATTTCATATTTGACATTACTTGTAATCTTATACTGAGTCGAATGTGTTTTCAGGAATTGGTTATAAAGGAGCATAGAAGTTAAGAGGATTGTAATCCTATCTTGAATCAAATGTGTTTTTGGGAATTGGTTATAAAGGAGAATTAGAAATTAAGAGGATTGGTTAATAATAGTTAGCATAAAAACACATAAGAATCCATAGAACAAAGTTTATCACGAGAAGGCTAGGCAAACCAAGAACAAAATCAAACCAACCTCAAAGTCAAATATTTCCTTTTTCAGCATATCCCGAGCAACAGATAAATCTTCTAGTGCACCTTCTGCTGAGCCTGCAATCTGAGATTGTATCTTCTTCAAATTTCTCTCGACCTCTGTGAAAAGCAGTATCCCTTTTGTATAGACCTTGAAGAGAAAACAAGAACACAACAAAACAAAACAAATATTTGAATACAAATGGATTTTCTGATGGACTAGGAAACATTAAAATCATTATCAAGATTAGAATATGCATCATAAAAGGTAAATTAACGTACATTTTCAGTTTCTTTCTTGAAAACGTCAGGTCTGATGGAGCTGGTAAAATCCAGCTTTTGAGGAGGTAAAGACACAGTATAAGTTGAGACCGTAGAGTATCTAAAGACTGCAACCATTGGACCTAGCCTGCAATAGCAGAAAGACGTCATGTTTAGAGTTTATTTACTTCAGCTATCATAGAATAAGTGACTAAAGCCAATACAATATGTTCAACCAAAAACTTTCACTTCTTCCAATAAATCATAGAAAACACTCTAATATGGCACAGTGAGACCAAGGTTAAAGCTGTAACTGCCGCCTAAACATGGTCACTTTTATACCACTTTCATTTCATTATCCATTTCCATTATCACAGAACAGTGAAGTTGCACCTGAAAAATAGTAGTAACTATCGTAGTAACGTACCCAAAAAAATAGAGGAAGTCTCTGTCGAGAGAATGCCCACTGTGAGAAGTTCTGCCGGTTAAGAAGTGCTGGCAAAAGCTAAGCTCCAAGAATTTCCCAAACGACAGACCACGGGCAGCCTTGGATATCAATACTCTCTTTGTAGATTTTGAGATCCCATTCCTGGTTTTACATTTGCCACAGCGACTCCACATCCAAAGTTTTCCTTCTGCTTGCCCCGGCAAACACTTGTCCGAGGGAAGTTGTTTAACCTGTATCGTGAGCTGCTTGTTGCGATGAGCATAATAATATAAATGAACTTCGGGCAGTTCACCACATGTGGTACACTGGCTTTTCTGCAGGATCCAAAAACTTCTATCAGTGAAAAAAAAAAGTCTAAAGCACTCATTTCACATTGTAATATTATACAATTGATATTTATCAATACCAGTGACATGTACAGCATAAACCAAGAAACTACAAAAAAAATACTCCAATAGGCACACACAAATCTATATGACCTAATAACTTGAATTCAGAACAGCCTAGTAGGGTACATCATCCCATCTGATGATACATTTAAGTTAGTGGATTAAGATACGAGAACTATACATTAGTCTGAGTATAGTCATTTTCGGGGAAAATAAGGAAGTAGTTAGGCTGCCATAGTTGTTGATAAAATAAGCAGTAGCACATGCTGCATGACGTTAGAAGAAAAACTCAGAACACAGATAATTCTTTATTCTTGAGGATACAGAACAGCCTGATAGAGGGCAGACGAAGTTTCTTTTCTATGGTATCGAAAGTGAAACCTTAGTTTGATATACACAAATAAAATGGCCTCAGAATTCGAGTTGCGGAAAAACCTGGTTGAGAAGATTATCCTGCAGAAACTTCCCGAGTGGAATATCAAAGTTCCTGTAGAACATGATATGAGAAAAACGGCTTTGCTCACACATAGTCCCTTTCAAGGCATTCCGGCTAGACATCAAAACCAAAATGCTCTGAGAGTTCAATCGTGCATTGGCGTCATCCTTACTTTGTGTTGAGTCTTCACCATAGCTAAAATTTTTTGATGTGCTTGCAGGGGCTTCAGTGATTGGTGACAAAGACAGGGCTTGTGCATCATCAAGCACCCTCCCTTCATCAGAGGAAGTTTTAGCTTCCACGTCAGAGGGATTAGCTTCAGCCACTTCTTGGGTGGTTTCAATAATACCATTAGGTTCCTTTCTGTTTAAGCCGAAGTATGATGACAGTGTGTGATAAGATGAAGAAGAATTTAGAGGCAGGCGATTACCAATAACTTTCTTTAGTGAAGCCGAGAGAGATGATAAACCAGTAAAAATAACTGGATTGTATGGCTCGAAAGACAATGCAGAACCAAATTCTAGTCCCAAGTTTGAATTGTCGGAATCTACTTCATCAAATCCATTGGAAATGGGAATATCAATATCAGTTAACCCAGTCTTCTCAGCGGACTCCTCGGGAGAATGCAAAATGAGGGCTTGTCGATCATTCTGTGAGACATTCCCTACTCCTGCAAAAGGAATGGTAGAGAACATTGCTCTCTGATCAACAAGGAATGAGGTCTCGAGTATAAGATGATATGCCATGACAACCGCACATTGTACCACACATTTAATCCTCTTCAGCTCATCACTGTGAGTTCCTTTCAGCAGAATCTGCAATATCAAGCCATGCACAAAATGAGTAACACAGAGGATCTGCGACAATTTACCAGGAAAACTCTTGCGCATAATACACAAATAATATTTTCCAGATGCGACATGTACAAAAATGTTGATTTGATTTCCATATGTAAGAGTCGAAGAAATATAATATACACACCGTACAGCCGAGGCGTTTATGGCAGCCCTCAAGGAACATAAGTGTTTTACTTGGTTTCTTTCCCCCCTCACCAACTACAGCATGTTCCTCAACAAACTTTTCAAAATGAAAGGAATCACACTGTTTTAGCTTTGGACTCGCTAAAGAATCAGATGATAAAATTGCCGAACCAGTACAACGAGAAACTCTCTCCAGGCGATGGAGCTTCATGTCCAATACTAGTGTCATTCCTTTTGCAAGAATGGACTCTTGGACGTCACGAGACACAGTTTTTTCAACTAAAACCACATTTGGATGGCAGACGTCCAACATCTCACCAAGAGACTTCAAATGTCCCTTTTCCTGTTGGAGAAATAATATTAGAAAATTAGTACATATCAAAGATGAAAACACTAATGACTTTCTATTAATGTTACCTCCTCCATTGCACTGAATGATGACAATCCGCTTGAAGAGTGACCTAGCACACCTCTAATCAGCAGCAACCTCGGATTCTTGTACGTAGTAGGCATGTGTTTGTGAGCAGCATGCTTCTTGAAGACCAAGCCTTTAATTAATTGACTGCAAAACAATTTATGATTTAAGTCTTCAAGAAAATAAAATGAACCAGAATGATCTCAAGGTGTTTCCCGTTCTAGCTCACATGTGCACGGAATCTACACACATTCTTCCAATTAAATCATGTTACCTTTCACTTCGAGAACCAGCTGCAATACATTTCACTTTTACGTACCCATCTGGATCCATTGCCTTACCATCAATAGCATCGGGCTTTAAGAACAAGGCAGCTTCCCACGACAAATATGTAACTATATCTACCCAACTTTCACCATTATCTCCATGTGTGATAACGCCTATGGACTTAAGAAGCTGACTCACAATTGTCTTGAACTTTCCATTTATAACATCTTTCATTGCTTGTTGCTTTTCCTGTTTAAACTTGTAGCTCCCACTCCATTCGTCACTGAGGTTATTCCAAGAACTTGGTTCGCCCCATTTAGTGCCATCACCGCATTCATAATTATCATCATCGTCATCGTTATACGCCACACTACCTTCCACATCATCCTCAGGGTCATCAGGTTCTGGGGGTTCCCAAATTTGTGCATCCATTTCCCCATCCAATGCGCATGAATCCTCAGTTTCTCCACTAACAGATCCAACAGTGCTTTCAACCCCATTATCTTTCGACTCTTGACTACCACTAGAATGTATTTCAACATCCCTTACCGCATAGCCGTTGTCACCACCATTGCATTGTCTTGAGTTGCTTTCATTGATTGCATTTGAATTACCAACTCTATTTAACGGGTTTTCCGTGCTCAGATTTCCAATATGGCCATTCAACTCGCAATCAATATTATCTCGATAACCTTCTATTGTACCTTCGTCATGGTTCGCCCTAACAAACATAAAGAATAAACCTAATATTAAACTTCTGAACTAAAAGCAGCACAGTTTGGTAGTAGGCATTACACACCTGTCATATGAGTTTATATCAACTGAAAAGTCACCTGAAAGAGCAAGAAAATATCAAATTAAATGTGCATGTTCTTCTGATTGAAATAAAAAATAAAAGTAATAACAAGAAAACAGAAACTTACTGCAGCTTGAGACATAGCTGTCACTGCTTGACAGTGAAGTTGTAGGGCTAATCATTGGTGTTGCATACGGACTTAAACCATCTAGCTTTACACCTTGACGCCGCTGCCTCTCTCCACAAATTTTACAAGGCATAATCAGTCCACCATTACTTAATTTTAAAGAATTTCCATTCTCGAGTTTCTTCTTGACTTCATCCGGCCTTTTCATTTCAGTACCACATAAGTGGCATATAGCACACATGCGATCTTGAAGAACTCTGGCTACTAATATACGTCCAAATGAGCTCCAGCCTTGATAGCCTATAAGCACGTGAATAAAAAATTTATTCACTTTACTGAATATTTATTGCCTATAATTAAAATTATAAACTGAACAAACCAAATCTCTACATTAACGTGCTTTCATGACAGAAGTAAAAGCAAAGCCATCAATGTAATAAAAGGTAAACTGATTAGTCTACAGAGTTATCCTTTCCGATTCAGTATATCACTATATAAACATAACAATCTAAAGGAGCCGATTAGTTATAAACTAAAAAATCAGCCAACAAATCAAATTTATGTTAAATGAATCTCATGCGAACAAAGAACACCATAATCAAAGACAAAAAGTACACGCTATACACTACCGTAACTAAGTATGCTTCACGCCAAAAAGCAATCAACTATGAATTGGTTGAGACTAATCCACCAATATATTCCATGGAGATTAGACACTCAACTTGAAAAGAAAAAAAGATCTCTAACAACCTAATAACAGATATTAATAAACTAGTATCAATAGACATTAAACAAAATATGCCTGACCCTGGATGAAAGAAACTCCCATAAAGTCCAACTTAGAAGGTAACAACATCATAACAGCCTTAATAGTTGATATATACCATTACCATCTATATTATGGGCGACAAAATTGGATATTTTCATTTCTAGAAGTAGGATTTATTTTATGAGCTTTGCACACGCTATCTGTATGATAACGTCTTCCCAAACAAGTTTATTCATTATGATCAAAGGTAACTGAAGTAGTCAATTGTAAAACTCAAGAAAAATCCAAGTATGATGGGAATTATAAAGAAAATAATTATATTAAAACAAACAGAAGTAACTTAAGAAAAACACGCTAATCAGATTTGAAAATCACGCCCAGAATCCAGTTAGACCTAGTCAAGCGTTCACATGATCAGAATTAAACATAGATTCCTACTGGCCCAAAATTTTTCCCAGTGGCAAACCCATCAAAATTATCATGTTTCCAGAATCAAGGTTAAAGTAAAAAAAAACACAAAGAAACTGATCTATAGTGCAATTCCATGCTAGAAATCAAAGCAAACAAAAAAAAAAGTTTAAACATAAATCAGAACTTCAACGGATAAACAAATTCTACCAGTATATGTGGGTGTGTGAAAAAGAAAAAGAACAGATCACCCGATACTCCTCTTTCCCAAATCTTCCCCCAAAAAAATTCAAAAATCCCAACTCCAAAAGCCCCCAATTCAAAATCAACCCATAAACCCAGAATGGTTTATATCAAGCAATTGATCCACAGAATCCCATCAAATCTCCAATCAATCACCCACTCCAAAAACTAAGGAACAAGAAAATAAAACCTGATTTGAAATAGCAATTAAGTTTCCATAAAAAACAACAATATCTTTTTACCCAGCAAAGAGGGTTACCATTTGCAGCTGGAAGCAAATCAACAGTGGGATCAGAAACAAGAAAATGGAAAGAAAAGCATGACTTACAATCAAAGCAAGGCAGAGAAAAAAGATGAGGTTTGTGTTGTTGTTGTTGATGTTGGTTGTGGCCATCCAAAGCAAGATCAGGCACTCAGAGCAAGGAAGAAGAAGAAGAAGACAGACAGACCCAAGTCAGCTTTCTCTCTCTAGAACCAAAAAAATTTGAACTTTCTCTCTCTCTCTGGAAAGCAAATTTTGCAATCAGTTTTCTCTGCAAAAGCAAAAGTGTAGAGAGAAGAAGGAAGGAGAAGAAATGTAGGAAAAGAGAGGAATGAGATTTAAAGTGGGGCCCACTTTTCCCTTTTTTCAAATTTGTTGTTGTTGATTTTTTATTTTTTATTTTTCGAGTTTTAATTTTTAATAATTATTACAAATAATAATAAAAATTAATTTTATTTATTGTAGTGGACACGCATACGTATACGCATGATTGGAGAAGCGTATCTGTGTCTAAATACCATGTAAGGTATAATTATCGTAAAAGGGAAAATAAATATTCTAAAATTGCATTTCTACCCCCATGACTTTCATTATTTAATATTTTACATCATTACTATGTACTCCTCGTTTTAGGCTTTTCCTAAAAGCAAAACCTCATAAATGATAATCAAATTATAATTTTACAAAAATGAATGATTAATAATCGCTTTATTAGCCAACTGAGTCTGGCCTAATTGTCTAACTACTCGCTCATTGACATGAGGTCAGGAGTTCTAGTCTCAGATGTGGTGACGGGTGGAGAAGGATACATGAGTAGATAAGGATGACATTGAGTTCGGGGCAGATTTGGCAATCCCGTCCCTTTAAAAACGGGGCGAGAATTCCCGGGCATGGATTCCCGATGGGTATAAGGATTCCCATTTTCCGTTTCAACCCAAAATAATGTCAAAACATTATTATTTTTGATAAAATTTGTATTCAAAACTACTATTTAAATAAATACATATAAAAAATGTATATTATTTTTCATTTAATATACATTTTAAAATATAATTTTTGATTAAAAATATGTATTTTACGTATATCATGGCAAAGCGAGGCAGAGATACCTGCCGGGAACGGAGAATAATATCATCCCTAGTTTAGGAGTGTTAGAGTCTGAAATATGAAAGATGTAGATCTGTTCACCAGCTTATATTACTTCTACCTATCAGTTTGACATTTTAAGTGAGTTGGGCTTCTGACATGGTATCAGAGCTTGGTTCTGACTTAGACGTGATCTTCATATGCCATTTGTTTCAAGCTTAAGCTCATGAATCGGAGGGCGTTCATTCTGTACCTGCCTCTGCTTGTTTGTTTCCACGTACATTTCGAACGGACTTCCACGTGAGTGGAGGTGTTAAAGTCTCACATATGAAAAATGTGGATCTGTTTACCAACTTATGTAACACTCTAAAATATCCACCTATCAATTTAAACTTTTAAGTGAGTTGTGTTTTTGACAAGGAGATCAATCAAATCTTTACACGCGTATATGGAGTATAATTTTTATTTCTTGTTTAGAGATGGATGTGAGAAGTGAGAACATCATATGTTTAACTAATTGCATGTGCTTTTATTTTTATATATATATAGAGAGATTCAATTTATATTTAATTAATATATAGTGATGAGATATTGAAATTAAAATTAAGATGAGGTCGAAAAATATATCATGCTTCATCTCCAACATATATATTAGCATTCATGTTGCTGCTTGTAGGAAAATTAAAGTAATGATTGTTGATGAATAATTAGGTAGAAAAATAAATTGTGAAACTTAAAAAATTATCACAAATATAGGTTAGTCTTTGAATACATGCATGTATAATATTTGTGTAGATAATATAATTGCTTCATTTATTTAAAGGGTTTTCCAATTAAGCCCATAAATAGTAGATTCTCATGTAAGTTATTTGAATTTGAACATTTATAAATAAAATATATACTATAACAAAAATAATAACTAATCTGTTCTTATTTCTGTTCAGAATCCTAATATATTTGTTATATTCTCACATTCTGACTAAACGTTCTTGTTCTACATACAACACGTTATTGTGGATCAAAGAACTGGTTCTAATTCTTGCCTCTTATCTGACGGTTTTAAATTTTAAGAATTGAAACTGTATCAAAATTAAATAGTTACTTCAAGTAAAAAATAAAATAGAATTATTAACCATAATTTCTGATTTTATGTTCCAATTTACGATTCTCGGTTTAAAATACCGGCCCCTCAAGTGTAGCATATTTAAGGAAATCCGATCCAAACTTGACCGATACCATTCCAACGAGCGCACTTGATGATTGATTTCTGTGCACAGAGACAGCACTCACGCCGTCGGTCTCACCAACGTAGCGATCACATACATACGCAGCGACGAAGTGTCACCACAAATATCTCGACATGTGTAGTCAAACCTCGTCAACTCCACGTGTCAGGTAATGACTGGACAGCAGGACAGGTGGACCTGTTCTCTAGGAGGGAGCGTATTTGTTTTGACCAAAGCGTCAATGATTGGACCCACGTGCCTGTACGAGGTGGCTCCTATCATTTCGGCTGTGTTTAATTACGGAAATGCCCTCATGCGTGAAGTGAAGGAAACGGCCACCTCGCGCTGCCATATTACATCGCGCCACCTGATTGGTTGGATGGTGATCCGTGTATTAAACGTAAAGCATAATAATTTCTTAAATTAAATTTTAAATAATATATTCTGGCAAGAAGCCAATATTTTTAATCATCCAAAATAATGATATCAATGTTTTCCAAATCAAACAAAAATAACATTGAACCATAGAGATTAGGAGTGTCCATTTTAATAAAAAAAGGACAACTGAATCAAGAATCGAACTGAATCAAACTCGAAAAATAAAAAAAATCATAAATTATGACTAGATTATGGCTTTATTTTTAAGTAAACTAGTCAATTTTGGTTTGGTTATGATTCGTATTATTAAAAAGCATTGGTTAACCAAATAAATCGAACCAAAATTTTACTTGCCACGTGTTGCGCCCACAACCATCTACGCATCATTCTTCATTCTTACATACAACATCGTTTCAAAACAAGACAAAAGTTCTACGCCTCAACATACCTATTTGAATTTCATACCCTAAATCCTGAGGCATTTAACACTAGGAATCGTACCAATTCACAACTAGAAAAGAGTTTCTTTCCTCTTTCTGGAATCGTCTGCGCACCGTCTTATTATCAGTTTGTAGATTTCGCATTGCGCTATGATGGCGGACAGGGGCCTTCGGGGCCATGGCGGATTTCCATTTTTATATTTTTTTTAATATAAATTAGTTTACAGATGTAATAAAATACATATTGTGCTACAAGTTATAATATTTTCAACTTTTTTTTAAAAAAAATAATTTGTTTGGACAGAATCGGCCCAAATTGGTCCAAAATCAACCGGAATCAGTACAAAATCAGTTGAAAACGGTCAAAACGCCATTGCGTTGTGCCCGTGTGTTTTTCAGGGTCATGGCGGCCGCCATTTACAAACACTTGTTATTATATAAAGGTTCTCCAAATCGATTCAATGAATCCAATCACAGTTCACAACCTTCGTCTCTATCTAATTCTGTCAATCAGACCGCCTCCATCTCCTTGATGAATATGGATTCGACAAAGAAATAAATTACGGATTCAAAACCCTTCTTGGTAGTTGGCTTGAGTTTGTGTTTACGGTCTCGGATGGAACGAGAAAAGATAAAGTAGATGGTAAAATAAAATATGAACGAGAAAATAAATTAAACCTAAAATATAGATGGTTCGGTTTAAACCAAAAATTAACTCACACCAACCACTTAATAATTACATTTGATTTTGATTATGATTTTAAAAATTTTAAAACCAACATTTTCAGTTTGATTTGAGTATGGACCTTTTGATTCGATTAACCGGTGAACAGCCCTACTAGAGAGTAGAGATCACCTATATTATTTTATCCAGTCAACATTAATGAAGTACTACATCAAACTCAGTAAGAAAACATTCACTCAAAAGGCTATATAATTACATAATTAACATTTGCTTATGATATCATCATGCATGTCGGTTTCTCTCGCGTGAGTGCGATTAGTGTCCGTCATCGGAACAGAGGGTTGTGAGGCAGTTACGAGGGTGTCGATTCACTTTCTCACAGTGTGCGAAGGTGGCTACGGGGCTTCCTCCGCCGGACGAGTATGGATTTTGTGCGAAGTATTGACGACCTGGAGGAGAGATGGAAGGAAATTGATATACATGAAGAAGCGGAGGAAGAAGTGCGGTTTGAGGGGGCTGATGATGCTGAGGAAGGAGGGGAACAGACAAAGCACTGCTTGGTAGGGAAATTTTTAACTGAGAGGATGGTGGAAGTGGAGGTGATGAAACTGTTTATGGCCCCTCAGTGGCAACAAGAGGCAGAGTCAATATCAAAGAAATTGGGGCAAATCTGTTTATTATTCAATTCTTCAAGGAGGAGGATGTGAAAAAGGTCAGAGATAGAGGACCGTGGACCTATAATCGCATGGCGCTCCTGGTGGAGAATCTAGATCCTGCAACGATTTCGACCGAGGTGCGTTTCTCCACCATACACCTTTGGGTTTAGATCCATGATCTCCCGTCGATCTACAAAACTGAGACGGCGGTAAGAAGGGTGGGTGAAGTAATTGGGGAGGTTATCACTGTGGATCCTTTCAATTTTAAAGGTGTGTGGAGTGCCGCTGGCCAAGCCGCTGAAGAGAAGGGTCAGGGTGTCCGGAGCGAGGGGCTCCCCAATCTGGGTGTGTTTTCGCTATGAAAAACTTCCAATTTTCTGCTTCTCTTGTGGGATTATGGGTCATACTGACAGACTGTACCCGTCGGGTGAACTGGACATCGAAGCCCGCCCTTATGGGATGTGGCTGAGGACATTACCCAGAACCAACATGGCTATTGGTGGTAGGAAGTGGTTGATGGAGGATAAAAGAGAAGGGTCGGCGCGGGGGAGTAGGAGTGATGCTAGGGGGTCTGGTTATTGGGGAGGGGAGGGGGGGACGAATGTCGCTAGTGGGGAGATTGGGGAGGGCAGCGGAGTGCCACAAAATAATTTGGTGATCTGGGAAGGGGGAGAGTCTGGAGATGGGGGAAGGAAAAAAAGAATAATGGAAGCCTCGGTTTCTGGTGGGGTTATGGTGCAGATTAGTCTAGGGCTGGGTATAGGGGGTGAGAAGGAGATTACTGATGGGGCGGTCTCTCTGGGGAGGGGCCGCCAGGTGAAGTGAAAATCTTTGTTTGGAACTGCCGGGGGTTGGGGTCCCCCCGGATGATTCAGTTCCTGATCGGTGCCGTAAACCGATGCAGACCCAAAATAGTTTTCCTGTCGGAGACAATGTGTGACAAAGAGAAAGTAGAAGCGGTGAGACGGAGACGGAGACTGGGTTTTGAAGGGGCTTTAACTGTTAAGCCAGTGGGCAGAAGTGGGGGCATGGCTATGATCTGGGCAATTAGTCGAGATGTGGAAGTTATCAGCTACTCCGATCGTCACATCGACGTAAAGGTGTTAGTTGGGGGTGTGTTCTCGTACAGGCTGTCCGGGATATATGGAGAAGCCAATAGAAATGCCCGTCATCCTACCTGGAATCTACTGCGAGACTTGGCTGGTTGGAGTAATCTCCCAAGGTGTGTCGTAGGAGATTTTAATAATATAAGATCGAATGTGGAGACGGTGGGGCAGGGAATGTATCCGGAGAGCCTGCTACGGGGTTTCAACGAGGCCATAGCAGATTGTCATCTAGAGGACATTAGCCGGTTATGTGTTTACTTGGGAGAGGGGGAGAGCTACACCAAATTGGATGGATGCCAGGTTGGATAGGGTGATGGCATTGGGAGATTGGAGAGACAGGTTTCCGGTGGCCAGGGCCCTCCATCTCGGGTACTCACCCTCGGATCACGCGACACTCTTGCTGGAGCCAGGGGCTGGAATCCAACCGAGGGGTGTCCGTCGTTTCAAGTATAAGAATTGGTGGTCTCAGGAAGCAGGGTGCAAGACCATTTTGCAGGAAGTGTGGTGCATTTCAGGTTATTACCATTGTCGGCCATACTTGGAAAGCTGGAGAGAGCCTTAGCTTGTTGGAGTGCAAAATCTGATCCAGTTCTGGACAGGGAGATTAAGAGACTTACTAAAAATCTAAACTCCCTGTTTGGTCGAAGAGATCCCACCAGTGTGCAGAGGTACGTTGAGCAAGCAAATGAGTTGGGCAGAGCCTACTGGAAAAATGAGGTGTATTGGAGGCAGCGGTCAAAGCAATTTTGGCTTCGCGAGGGTGATAGAAATACAAAGTACTTCCATGCGAGTGCTTCATACCGGATGAGATCGAACTTCATCGATAAATTACAAGACTCTTCTGGAAGATGGTGTGAATGGGAATCGGGCCTGCCAAATGTTGTTGCTGATTATTTCAATGATATATTCCGTGCCCAGGACGGAGAGGGGGATTGGGTTTTAGACCTTATCCCGCCTCGGGTATCGGACAGAAACAATGAAAGCTTGTTGAGGAGGGGCTCAGAGGAAGAGGTTAAAGAAGCGGTTTTCAGCATGGACGTGGCCAAAGCCCTGGGCCCGGATGGTTTCTTGCTGGGATTCTTCCAAGCCCACTGGGAAGTTCTGAAAGAAGACATCGTGAAAGAGGTTCGCTCTTTTTTTGAAATCGGTCTTCTTGATCTGGAGCTAAATGCTACGAACCTTGTATTAATTCCGAAGAAGGAGGCACCAATGAATATGGCCGAGCTAAGACCGATTGCGTTATGTAATGTCGCCTATAAAATTATTTCGAAAGTCTTGGCCAACCGGCTGCGCCCGCTTCTTCCTGCTATTGTGTCCGAATCGCAGAGTGCGTTCATCTAGGGCCGGCTAATATCAGATAATATTCTACTGGGTTTTGAATTAATCCACCATATCCGTCGAAAATCCGCATGCAAGAATGGAATTATGGCTTTGAAGATAGACATGTCTAAAGCCTATGACAAGCTAGAATGACATTTTATTCTTGGCATGTTATCCAGGTTGGGTTTCAGTGTTCACTGGATTACTCTTGTTAATGCTTGTATTTCTTCTGTGAGAGCATCAATGGTGTCCAGTGGCCGGTGCGTTCCGCTTCAATGCTCATCCCGTGGGATTAGGCAGGGCGATCCCTTATCGCCTTTTCTCTTTATCATTTGTGCCAAGGGCCTGTCTAGGCTATTGGAAGACTTTCAGACCTGAGAAAGAATTCGGGGTGTCTCAATTTCGAGAGGTGGACCATCGGTGTCACATCTTCTGTTTGCGGACGATTCGTATATTTTTTGCAGAGCATCTCAAGGAGCAGCGAGGTCGGTTTGTGAGGCTCTTCGTATTTACAGGGAGGCCTCGGGGCAGGTTATCAACCCGGGAAAATCCATGGTCCTGTTCAGCCCAAACACTACGTTGCAGGAGAGGGGGTGGGTGGTGGCTAAGCTGTAGTTCCGGGAAGAAGCAGAACCAGCAATGTATCTAGGCTTCCCCAACATGATCGGCCAGAACCGCAGGCGAGGTTTAGCATTTCTGATCGACCGAATCAAGTCGAGAATCAGGTCGTGGAATGAAATGATGTTTTCCAAAGCAGGGCAGGAGGTTCTTATCAAGGCTGTCCTTTAAGCGATCCCGACCTACTCTTTGAACGTTTTCTTCTTGCCTGACGGTCTATTGGAGGACATCAAAAGGCTGCTTGCAAGGTATTGGTGGACAGGGACATCTGAGGGGAAGGGAATCATCTGGAGAAATTGGGATAGATTATCCTCTCATAGGGAATCAGGCGGTTTGGGTTTTCTTCGACTTCGACAGTTCAACCTGGCCCTCCTCGGAAAACAGGGGTGGAGGTTCATCACTCACCCTGACTCTCTTGTGTCGAGGGTGTTTAAGGGCCGATACTTCCTCGGTCGGTCATTTTTAACGGCGGAGCTCGGTGCTAACCCGAGTTTTGTTTGGCGCAATATACTTATGGCGCAGCCGGTGTTGCGTAAGGGGTGCCGCAGAGCCATCGGAGACGGGAACTTATCCATTTCTAATGATCCATGGCTGTTGGGGGATCCGGCTAATCCTGAGGGATTTAATCAGCCGAGTAACACCTCTCGAGTAACTGATCTTTTTATCCCAGGGACTCGTATTTGGGATGCTGCTAGAGTTGAAGAGCTCTTTCCTTCCTCCGAGGCTCGGAGGATCCTGGCGACGCCCGTAAGTTCACTCGAGGCAGATGACCCGTGGTTCTAGTCCAACGATGAATCCGGTGAGTATTCGGTTAAATCTGCTTACAAAGCTTTATTGCGTGATGAGGGCATATGGTTGGTAGAACACCGAGATGGGGTTTGGAAGAAGCTTTGGAGGTCTTATCTCCCGCCTCGAGTGCTTTTCTGTATGTGGCGATGCCTCTCTGATACGTTGTCAACTCGAGTTAATCTAGCCAAAAGAGGTATTATTTTAGTTACTACTTGTCCTTGTTGTGGTATGGCAGAGGAGACAATATGGCACCTCCTATATGAGTGTCCAAGCTTTTTTGGGTTCCAAACCTCCATAGGAATCCCTCTTGCCGGAGGATCCTTAAAGGAGATCCTGTTATCTGCCTGGGCAGGTTCCACAGCTTCAGTTGTGGAGAGAGTGATGGCTGGGTGGTGGGCGGTGTGGAAAGCTAGAAATGATCTGGTTTGGCGTCTGATTCAGGTCTCGAGTGATCGTTGCTGGTTTCTGGCTGAACTGGCCGTGCAGGTTTGGCGGTCGGCTCATCCTTTAAATCAGCCAACGAGGCGCGGGCCTCCTTTACCGTCTAGATGGTCCCCACCACCTCCGGGTTAGGTTAAAGTAAATTCAGATGGAGCTACAATAGCCGGGGAAATGGCCATTGGCCTGAGCTTCATTATGAGGGATTCGAGTGGTAGTTGCATTGGAGCTCGTTCTCTATGGAGACCCGGGTTTGTTGAACCTTTGGCAGCAGAGGCTTTAGCTATGAGGGAAGCCTTGTCTTGGGCCATATCGGGGGGTTCAGAGCGTGTCATATTTGAAAGTGATTGTCTACAGCTCGTGGAGGGATGTCGGGTGGTGAACTGGCGTAGATCTCTGGCTGGCTTGTTGGTTCAGGATTGTGCTAATTTGTTGATAAAAATTGTAATTTCAAAGTTATTTTTGTTAAAAGGTCTAGTAATAAGGCAGCGCATCTGTTAGCGTCTGCAACCTGTAGTGGCCCTGACCGGAAGTACGAGGCCGGCATGTTGTCGAAATCTCTGCTTCGTGTACTGATGGAAGACATGCCTTAATAAAGTGACAGTGTTCTTCTAGCTTCAAAAAAATCCTCATGCATGTCATTAGTTTGAGAATTATGAAAAAAAAATCTATGTACTCGTACTGAAGCTAAGATAAATCTTCTTAAAGCTAAGATAAATCTTCTTAAATCAAGTAAAGATTTTCCCAAATGTCATTAAATAATAAATATGACCTCAAAACAATTGAATGATATTCAATGAATTAAACTGTAAAATAGAATCCTCTTATAAAAATAGACTAAAATTCAAAACCTATTTTCGCGCTTTTAAAGTTGAATATTCTTCCATGTTTATTTTCACAAGAACAACTCTTCCAAAAAAATAAATAAAAGGCAAAATAAAGACAAAAATATTTCCTGTCGGGTGCCTGATATTTAAAAGTATATATAGTTGGATGTATTTTGAAATATACAAAACTCAGGGCCCAATAAGATTACTTTGAAAACATTTAAATAAAGACAATCAATTTGAATTTTATTTGAAAATTGTCTGGTCATAGATATGTATAGAGTGTGTGCAAGACTTTTGAATTTCTGGGTTTTCAAAATTTTATCCGCAAGTGGATCAGTAAGAAATCAATGATTAATCATTAAAAGATTGACCCATCACAATTGTTTCCATTCAATTTATATTATGTTTTCTTATAATCATTCATCGATTGTATATAGCTCTCTTACTTAATATAGAATTCAGGAATTCATTTTATCTTCGCCAATCATAACATCTAATAATGATGATAATTTGATGAATATTAATATTACAAATTATGATATTTTAAAAAAATACTACTAATTATGCAATATACATCAACTAATAGCAAAATTTTATGAAGCAATTAAAAAAATATTTTCTATAATTGCTTTTGGTAAAACCATTCTCTAGGTCTCGTCTATTTCTGATTGCGTGGCAATTTTGTGGCGGAAATTTATCGTCGGTCGAAAACTTCTGCGTGTTATTGGTAGTGTTTTGTCATTCATACTGAAAAAATGCGGGATCCGAGAGTTGGGTTGTGCAGGAGGGTTTTTGCGAGAATTAGCAGATCGTCACCATCATCAGAGAGGAGGAGATGAGGTTCGTCATGGGCGACCCACATGAAAACGATAGGGTGGTGGAAGACGGCAGCAGCGGCCCGGTGGAGGGAACAAAATCAGCGAGTCGTGATCTATGTCTGGACGGAAAAGCTATTCTTGACAGAGTCTTTACTGTCTAGGTGCTCAACCTCAGTTGTGGCGTCCATCTAAGAGCATGTATATCGAGGGGACATATATTGGGTGGTTTAGGGCGACCCATACGAAGGAGATATGACGAAAAATGCGCATGTTGATCTAGGAAGATGAAGGCTCGGTACTTTGAGGGATCAAATATTCTCTAGTATCACTGAGTAGATTTATGTAAGCATGTTGAACTAAGGGTCTCGGTTTTCTCAAACACCAATATGTCTTCGAGATGTCTCACAGGGCCATTTGGGGACTAGATGGCACATGACTCTTGATCCAAGAAGAGGATTGAGTGGGATTGACTTGTTTCGTAAGAATATTTAGGGCGTTGTGCTACGTGCTTGTTGTAAGAAGTTCACAGGATTTCTGCAGCCAACTGAGGTGGAGGTGGAGGGGCTTACAGAAGCAATATGGTGTCGCGAGTGGAACTCGTTTGCGGTTTATTTGTCTCAAAAATGTTGTAGCAAGACCGTGATAATTTTTCCCTTATAAACGCATGTATATGTCACAACTATAATCGAAACAGAATAAAAAATATTCGTGAAAAATCTTTAACTGAGGAAATAAATATCATTCATAAATAATACTCATTGAGTAAACCATATTTAAAACCTTATTAATAAAACATAATTAGCTAAGCCAAAAATCATTATATCATCTAGGAAAAACAAGTAAGAAGAAATTAATCTAAAAGTCTGGAATTGTGGGTGTCCCCAAACAATAAGAAATTCACAATATACATCAAGCAAATAATCAGAAATTTAAATTTGTTACACGAATAAAGTGACTCAATAATTATAGGAGGCCAAAATAGAAGCAATAAATGGATTGATTGGTTTAAGGGATAAGAAGTGACTCAAATGTGAGTAGATTGATTAGAACACTCATGTCTAAAAAGGCCTAGCTTTAGCTTATGTTAGGTCTATATAAAGAAAATTGATTAATTCATTGCAAAAAGGTCAAATAAAAATGGAGCTAAGCTAGGGCTCTATGAAAATGAAGAAATAGAAGTAGACATGATATGAAGTGGCCAACATTATTTGTACAGATAAATTTTATTTTTAATATCACAAAAATACAGATGGTAAAAATAATCTTTTCTAATAATATCATCAATATAAATTCATCATCATACATACTTTTAATTCAAAATTATTTGTTGAGAACATTATAATTAGTTCAAACATTTGAACATCAAATAATTATAAACTTTGGTGACTTATTTCAAATTGCATGAGAATTAAATATTACTAATTCAAGAATATTTTTTAATAACTTTTACTTTCAATATTTTTTTGACTAACTAGCATAGCAAAATAAATTATTTTGAAAATAGGGTTTTGAAATTAAACTCGTATTGACCAATTTGGCTATAGCTTTGATAGAATGAATGAAATAGTATTTACATAGAGAATATAAACTCCAAATATTATTTATAAAAAATGTTGAGGAGATGCTACAAATATATTTATATATAATATATCTAACAATTTGTTTCCTAATTGCCATTTTTCATTATTCATAAAAATTAAAATCAAAATTTCCTCTCATGATATATGCCGTACAGAGCAATAATTAGGTTCAAACAGGGAAAAGTGTTCAAACTATTCGAATTGGTGGAATGTTTGGGAGCAGGTGGATTTTTTGTGCAAAAGGATGGAATGTTTGGGATCCGGAAAAAAATTGCGGGTCAACTTTCTGACCATATGTTGCACACTGGGACAACGCGCACACAGATTTGCACCAAACCAACGCATGAGATTGGTTAGGACGGTTTGAACGTTTGAGCTAGTTTGTAGAGGAGTGCATCCTATGTCGCATATTTAGATTTGTCTTTCTTTAACAGTATAGTATTACACACAAATAGTATTGAAGTGTAAAACTCAATATCAAATATAAATAGAAAGTAAAAGTTAAAAACTAAGGGAATAACAAAGACAATTACAAAGTTGATTGTTTAGTCGAGTATAACATGTGACATGTCTAATCTCATTTATAACATGTGGTCAATGCATTTTCATGTATAATTTTAAAACATCAAATACATATCGGTAGGCCAAATAGAAATAATGGTAATTAAAACCTACGAAAGGTTAATTAGTTTAATATCAACTATAGATTATCCCTTATATTAATATATAGTAGTTTAAATCCCACTAGCAATTGCAATGCATTATAAAAGAGATTAACAAGTTCTGTGCAACCATTTTTCAAGCAACTTGGATCCATTAAGGAAATATTTTTCTTGTGTTAGTCATTATCAAAACAATTCATATTGCTATTTTAATGATTACAAAAATTAGAAATAACTTAAGAAAAGTATCTTTGTAATTTTCTCCTATCTAATTTATTAGGATGTTGACCTGGTTAGTGAAACAATAAGCATATATTATACATTCAATAAAAAATTAATATTAAATTCCCACTTGCTTTGTGCAGGACTAATTGGCATTTGGCATGAATAACAAGCAAGATTATATCAACTAAAAACAATGCTAATTAATCAAATCAATAAATGAATAGGTCCATCTTAATTCTTAAATCATCATTAATCTATTGTATTGTACAGTCTTGATTTAACTATGGACTCTTTCTTGGTGATCTTTATAACTTTGGCCCAACTCCAAAACAAAACTACATAAAAATGTGCTGAAATGCAACATATATGTATGGGGTGACAAAATTTAATGTTTTGTTACAACATGCAAAAGCATATATAACCAAAATGTAAATAACTCCAACACAGAAAGGCTTATCGAAACTCGGCTATCTCGAATACTCTTGCTGTGCGATCAGCCGAGACGGAAACAAGAAACTCACTGTTAGAGGAGACCGAAAGATATAGGACGGCGTAGGAATGGCCGCTGAAGGTTCTCACGCAATTGCCGGAAAGACTATCCCATATTCGCACTTTCCCGTCTAAGCAGCCAGTTGCTAGATACCTCGACACGCCAAGCCATACCAGGCACACCACTCCATCCTACCAAATACAAGGAATCCGAATCAATACCAACAATACACACACATATATAGAATGTAAAGCCGAACAAACCTCATGGTCACATGTGCAACGGGATAATGAATGCTGCATATCCCATATGATAAGTTTCTTGTCCATGCTTCCGGTTGCTA
Organism: Geranium brycei; assembly: GCA_036897365.1. Classification (NCBI taxonomy): domain Eukaryota; kingdom Viridiplantae; phylum Streptophyta; class Magnoliopsida; order Geraniales; family Geraniaceae; genus Geranium; species Geranium brycei. The sequence goes on along the minus strand of JAYMTP010000358.1, from coordinate 5,089 downwards.
CCCAAGGAGAGCTGGGACACCAAATTGAAGATGAGACACAATTATATGCATCAATATACATGTATGAGAAGTATATAAATTTACAAAAAGAGAGATTAACCCTACCTGGGTGCAATGCCAATACATTCAACTGAACCCGAGTGACCAACCAGTGAACTAACGACCTGCAGATGAGAACATGCAAGTATATTACAAACTGCAGACTGAAAATAATCTTGTCGGAAAAAATACCCTTCATCATAGAGATATAAATTTATATGCACATTGCACCAATACTATGAACTACAATAGCGAAATTCCCAACACTATAGAGGCCTTCAAATGACACCTTTTGCATGATCCAAGTATTCATACTTTTTTAGATTTGGTCTCTTGGTTCTGGTTGAAACAATGTCAACCTTAGAGTCGTTATAGAACAGCAATGTGATTATGTGACTATGTGAGTATGGAAGCGTCACAAGGCCTGCCTTGGATTTGAAACCACCCCATTGGCCAATATTTGCTTTGGAATCATTGTTAAGAGAGAGAGCTTTGCTTTAAATTCACACGGTTAGAACAGTGCCACCCACCACCACTAAAATGCTGATCAAATTACGTGGCAAGACAAATGCAGTTCTGTGGCAGAGGGCAGGATTTCAATGTATAGTTTTTCTGCATTTTTTGAGCCCTTCTCTGAGTACAATAAGTAACCTAGATTGTAATGTCTCTACTTTCAAAATACCAAAAAATTTCTTTATTTTACTCCTTCATGTGAGTAATATATAGACAGTGATGAGTTAATATGAAGATAAAATACTTCTTCAACATTCAGAAATACAATGTTCCTAATGTGCATTGCATAGATCAACATACAGGTAAGCCATGCAAGAAATCTGTTTGCAAACTTTGATAATGCAACAACGAAAGTTCATACCTTGCCACTAGCTATATTCACAATGTGAACTGAACCATTGTCTGAGCCAGTAAGAGCAAGAGTTGAATCAGAGGTGATTGCCATACATTTCAGTCCTTGAGCATGATATGGATGGCCTAGTGAGGACAGCAATCGTGTCAAGAATGTCAAACGAAATTCTGAAAGACCTCAAGGGTAAATCAATTGTCTCCACTTTGAGACCTCTCTAAAATTGTAAACATCATTGAATTTAACAACCATATATCAGTAAGACAATAGATATAAGTGATTATGCATGCATACAAAGTAAGACAATAGATATAGTATAAGTGATTATGTATGCATACAAAGATGACTATTTATGCACTTCTGATAATAACAACCATCTGTTCTATATAATATGGTCATCGCACAATCTACTGGGGTATATGGTACCTTCTCCCCTTCCTTGGAGTCAAGATAGTTCATAAAGTAAATATGGTTTCAGCAAATTATATTGTTCGTCACACATAATTCAGTATTTCAGTGTAGCAACTGGCAACTCTTTGGTCATAATACAGAGCAGAATGATCCAGTTTGTGATCGTTAATGTTCAAGACTGCACATTCTTTTTTAGTTTGACATTTCATTTATAAATTGAATGGGAAGTACAGAACACAACATTTCAAACGAAACTTTCAACACATACATTTTACAACGCGGCTGTCTTGGGCATCTTTAGGATTCCAGATCCTCAAGGTTGAATCATCAGAGCCAGTACAAATTAATTTACCTAAAAAACATGAAAGGAAAAAAACATTACAGGCATGAGATAAATGCATAACAATAGAGCTAGCAACTGTAAAATAGAATTTTGGTACCATTAGGAGTAAAATCACCACAGGTCACACTATCACCGTGACCTGTGAACATATTAAGATAGGTGCCTTTGTCAGCATTCCACATCCAAACACTAGAATCCTCCGAACCAGCCAAAACCAAATGTCCATTAGGGTGCCACTTTACCCACTGAGAAATAGCATAATTTATAATTGATTATAAAATACTGATATAAACATAATACGACCAATATGCGAAAGACTAAATGAGTTCACCTCAATTCCCCCTCCGGGACCTTCAAGTGTGCACTTGAGATTTCCGGATGACATGTCCCAAATTTGAATAACTCCGTCTAAGCCTCCGGATGCAAGCAACTGACCATCAGTGCTGAATGCTAAATGAGACACGGAATCTTTATGGCCTGTATACAAATTTACAAGCAATTAAATTGAATGATAAGATGCAACCCTGACACATTATATATATCTTAGCAAATAGGAGAGATGTATATTTGGCTTAAAAAACAAAAATAAATTTAAAATGAAGCATTTAGTAAGTAACAGCAGAAAAATGAATCCATGCACACATGCCTTTTAGCTCAGAAGCCCAGTCTCCTTGACCAATCCTCCAGAGAAACCCTAAGTCATCTCCCCCTCCAGTTGCCACTAATGTTGCATCTGTTGGACTGCATGCAACCGTGTAGAGTTCATCTGGAAATGGAAGAAAAAGTACTTTAACCTAATACGCCCGATCAACATACATCTAGCATATGTCTATCTTCATAGGATTTAGAAATCGACATGAAATAATTGGATAGGGTAAAATGTAGAAGAGCAACATTATAACAATGATGACCAAAAAACACAGTTCTAGGCTCTCTTGTTGTTTAATCCAATGTTATCACTAACTCTGCATAATAAGATGGATTCGCACTTAATTTACAGATTTGCAGTGAGGTTTTGATTAGAACCCAATAAGTAATCAAACTACTAAAGTGGCGAGAATTATAGGAAGGATTGAGGTTTTACATCATCGAATTGAAAAGGCTTCATAAGAGAACACGCCTATATTTACCAAAGTCGTCCATTTTAATTAGAAATGAGAACATGTAGTAAAAATGTAACCAAACATACTCACGTGCTTGCCTATGAGGTCATACACCAAAAAACAGTATTTAGCCAACACACAACAATTGCTTCAGCCAAACCAATTTGTTCATAAAAAACTCGGCTAAAATGTACAAGATTTCTTTTTCCAAAGTTGGAAACTCACCAGTATGGCCTGTGAATGTGTGCATTGAATCATCTTCTTCATCTGAAACCACCAAAACAAAATGAACCAATTAGCACATATCAATCATAATCCAGTCAGGACAATCAAAAACCATATTCCTTTCATACCAGAAAAAGTGTAATACTTGACTTTTCTAAACTTAAAGCAAAACGTACATTTCTTTATAAATTAAAAAATAGAAGAAAGACATACCAATATTGTCATATTCAGAACCCGCGTCGTCGTCATTTGCATCAGGAAGATCTGCATCCTCAAAAAGAGCAAGATAAAGCAGAAAAGTCAGATACATAAGACTATCGATGTGGACAAGTAAAGAAGGGGAGATTGCCTTCATCATCGATGGTCATTTCATGGATGATATCGGAATCGTCAAGGTAAATCTTGCCGTCATCGTCATCTTCATTGTTGTGTGAAGCTGCTGGATCATGGGTATTCATTTCTTCAAGATTTTCTCTGCAAAAGAGATGGGATTTAGCAGGGACTTAAGATTTTTGGGAGCTCGAGAGCAATTCATTCTCTTGATAGAAAATTAGAAATACAATAATTTTTGGTAACTCACTGAATGAATTGGTCTAGGTCTATGACCCATCACTATGAGAAGCCTAATAGGTCCCTCAATGCTATAACTGGTTCCGAGTCCACATGTGACATATAGGTGGAAGGTACCCAAATGCATGATTATTAAGTTTAACATCATTTTTTACTCAAATGACAGCATAAAACTTAAGCATCTAAATTCCAGTGTTTGAACCCTTCACTCTTTACCCTCTGTGCTCCCCACTACTCGAGTTGTTATGATTAACTCATGGAGGGAGACTTGATAAACCATGGTTGATTAACAAACTAAAAGGTTAAACTACTATTTTAGGAAGTATGACATTTATTTTTAAGATAGTGGCAGTGCAAATGTTTACTATTCTAAAATAACTGTCCTACTTCAAAGGATAACAAGTGTTCGTCTTTTCTATCGCAAAAAACTAATCATGCATGAATTACCAAGAGAATATTCAACAAGTGGGAGAACATGAGCATGGGCACAGTGGGAAAGTAAACACTAACACTACTACTCCTTAGTTTTTGCAAGAAATCAAACATGACACGTATTTCAAATGGGAGGGAGTAAGATTTGTCAAGCTAACCCTTACACTATTACTCCCTCCATTCCGTTTTCATTCCTACGTTTTTATATGACAATCAATCTATGCCTACAGGATGAATAAATTGCACACAAATTATAATTTACTTAGATTTAACAGATTATTTCTTGCTAAACAAACCGCAATACTACTAATAATCCACATTTCTGTACACAAGAAACTTGAAAAGAAAAAAACTTTCAATCATATATGAAAAGTAGGATTTTTCTAGATTTGGATATAACAGAAGTGGTCAGATAAACAAACAATCAAATGCACAAATGAATATCACAAGATAATCAGCGAAACCTTCAATCTCTTGAATTTTATTCATGTCAAAAAGACCATTATCACTGAGCAACGCCGGTTTGAACACATGAATTTCGACGTTTTGCAAAACATATAAAAAGAAACTGACTACACAAGTGATCGTGATTTTGTTTGGAAAAACCCATGAAGCACCTGTACCGACACTCGCTACATATGTACCTGAAGTGCAGCGAATCGCTGTTTGGTCGGCTCTGAGCTCGGTCGGTGACCGTTTGATGAATTGTCTGCTCGGTTTCCTACTCCGGCGATAAGGGAGGGCTGAGAGAGGATGAGAACTAGCTTCATCTTCTAGGGTTTATGGGTTTACAAGAGTAATGGGCCTAAACCCTAAACTTGATTGAAGGCCCAATGCTATCATCTCTATCTTTCTTAGGATGGCAATTTTCCCCGTCCCCGACGGAGATCCCCGAACCCGGACAAAAAAACAGTGGGGAACCCAAATCAGACTGCGCACGGGGCGGGGACGGGTGAGGTATTCCCGTTCCATTCCGCTCCGCTCCGCCCCGATATATATATATATATATATATATATATATATATATATATATATAAAATTATTATATTTTAAAATACATTATTTAATGAAAATAATATTTTAAAAAATATATTTTTATTAAAA